>JAOVYX010016680.1:0-24001 GCA_035668315.1 Drosera spatulata
GGGCTCTTTAAAAAAAATAGTGTGCAGCCTTGTATTGGCCAGTATATAAGTGTTCTACTACAGACTTGCGAAACTAGTCTGCAGTTGAGATTTAAGTCCCTTTGACTAATCTCTTTGTGTCCTAATAAATATCTAACAGTTCTAAGTTAAGGATGAATAAAGCAATAGAGGACATAATAATTTATACTGGTTTAGACAGTCGTTGTCAAATGACCAATGAAAGTTTAGTCCAATCTTTCCTTGGTGACCAGTTTAAACAATTCAATAGAGAAGTTCACTATCTCTTTGTTTGCGGCTTACAAAGAGACCCCTTTACATAACTTGCTAAGGCAAAGAATCTAGATCCTTGCACAAATCCCTCTTGACTCTGCTGCAGATTGTATTCTTTAGGTAGACTAGTGAACTTGTTTCTTTCAATTCTTTAATCTAACTCTCGAGAATGATTGCTCAATGATCTTGGGAGACTTTTCAGCCTGCAGTAGTAGTAGGTATGCCAAAGGTAGACATGGGAGTGAAGGTGATGTTGAAGGGAGAGACCATTTAAGCAGTTGATGGTTGGTGATGTTATGCTCCTTGGGAGATCGGAGTGTCACCCAATATTTGTTCTGCAATCTCCTTGATGGACATGGCACCAGAAGTCACTTCTTGTGTTACTTCAAGAGCAGTAGGGGTCTCTTCTGCTGTAGTGATTGCTGGTGATCCTTCATCCTCAATTATTATGATCTCTTCGGGTTGAGGAGCAATCTCTTTATCAAGGGCTTCATCTGCATTGTTCTTTGTTGTCTAGCCTGTAGGCTCTTTTGTGGTTTCTTCTGTAATCTCTTTTGCAACTTCGTTTGCAGCCTCCTGAATATCCAGATCTACAAACATTGCTTCCTTTGGATCGTTAGGATCCTCTGTGGCATCCTTTGTTTTTGCAAATGGTTCCTCAACTTCTGGAGCCTGTACTTCAGTCTTTGTATCCATTTGAATTGCACTTTCCTTGGCCACTTTGTCTATCATAGCATCATCATCATCTACATAGTCTATAGGAGGTTTGTAGTTGCCATTATCAGTATTGTCTGTAGGAGAGGGTGGTCTGTTAGCAGTAGATCGAGAGAGATAATTATAAATATCCTTAGTGGCTAAGAGTACATACATGCCTACCAACCTTTTTAACTCGTCTGCAACTTCATCAGAGTATACAAACTAAACTTTTTGCAGATGAGCTGTGCGAATTCTTGCAAACTTGTCAGCAGAGTCCTTGATTTTCAGAGTTCCATTAAATAGAATGTAGGCCTAGTCAGGCCTCTTCTTCTTTGTTGCTTTCTTTCTTTGGATTTAAACAAGCTGTTCCTTTCCGAATTCAATCATCTGATCCACTATGCCTAGCTTAGTCTTGCTTCCATCAGGGTTGATCCCATATCTCTTAGTTAGCCCATAAGGAATGAGTTTGGGTCTCTTTGTTGTGCTCTTTCTCTTTGGAGACAGCTTGTTTTCCTTCCTGATTTAATCCAGCAAAGCTTCCCTCTAAGGGTATCCCAAAAGTTCTCTTGTTCTTACCATGTGCATGGTCACCTTTGTTTCAATAGTTAAGACCTTTGCTAATGCTTCATCAGCATCATCCTTGTTATGTGTTGTCGTCGATTGTGGATCTCCTTCTATTGTTGTTGTTACAGTTGACCATATGATCGTTGTAGTAGAGGTTGTCTCGGGCTGTAGACTTGTAAGTTTCATTCCTACAGACGACACTGGGACTATTGCAGTGGTTGTGACTCAACTGTAACATTTTCTGAAGTAATGATTCTTAATGCAGCTGCTGTTGTGATTGGTTGATCAGTTTGAATCCTTTTGAGGTTTGCTTATATATATCTTCAATCTGCTACCTATTATATCTCTATATAAATAACTCCTTTCGAAGTTCAGCCATAGGTCCTTCGGACTTCAGTCTAACTCTATTTAGCCTGCATGATGAGATCCATTAAGTTCTCATCACCTTGAGCTTTAAGGAACTCCAATGCTCGATTAGAGTCATGGAAGATGGCAATTTCAAGATCCTTGGAAGGGATCATTTTCGAGAACCTCCCTTCTTTCATTACTATTAGGGGCATTTCTACGTCTGGTATGGAGACAGGAGCAATGTCCACTACTATACCTCCAATAGAGGTTTCTAGTGATGTTTGAGCATGATTTGGTATCGTCTCAGGTTACTTATCAACATTTCTTCTCATTTCTTGTTCCTGTGCGGTAGAGGGAATCTGCTCGTTTTACAGACGATAACATGAACAATTATTTGTTCATAAATACTAAATCTCTTTGATAACATGATCCACTGGTGTTTTTTCTATCTACCCTACATCCTGCAAAGATAGTCTGAATATTTCGTTGGTACAAAATCTGATTTCTTATGATACCAAATACCCAGGTCAGGAGTTCCTTTGAGATATCTCAGGGTTCTCTTGACTGTAGTATAGTGGGATTCTTTGGAATCACATTGATACCTGGCACAAACACAGGTAGAATAAAGGATATCTGACCTACTAGCAGTTAGATATAATAAAGTTCCTATTATTCCTCTATATAGTGTTTGGTCAATGGACTTTCCACTTTCATCTATATCTATCTTCTCAGTAGAGCTCATAGGGGTTTTCATATTACTTGCATTTTCTAAACCAAACTGCTTTACAGTGTTTCTCTAATATTTAGCTTGATTTATAAATATTTCACTCTCTATTTGCTGTTCTTGAAGTCCTAAGAAGTATTTTAATGCTCCCATTGGACTCATTTGAAACATTGACTTCATTAGTGCAGCAAACCTCTCACATAGTTTACTATTAGTGCAACCAAAGATAATGTCATCTACATATATTTTCACTAAGCGTGTATATTCTTTGTTTCTCTTTAAAAACAGGGTGGTATCTATCTTACCCCTTTGAAAACCATTCTCACAAAGGAAGATTGAGAGAGTTTCATACAATGCCCTTGGAGCCTGTTTCAGTCCATATAGAGGTTTGTCTAACCTATACACATATTCAAGGTGCTCATAGTCCTCAAAGTCTGGAGGTTGCTCAACAAAGACTTCCTCTTAAAGTTTTCTATTCAAAAATGCACTCTTTACAATCATTTGAAAAACTTAGCATAGGGTAGGAACATCCTTATTGCTTCAAGCCTTGCCACAGGAGCAAATGTCTCATCAAAGTCTATTCCTTGCTCCTGTGAGTATTCTTTGACAACCAATCTGGCTTTGTTATTAATAATGATTCCATTTTCATCTTTTTTGTGCTTGAAGACCCACTTACAGCCTACCATTGGATAATCCTTTGATCATAAGACCAAGTACCATACTTTGTTCCTTTCAAACTCATTCAAATCTTCTTGTATGGCATCAATCCAGTTGGCGTCCCCAGGGCTTGCTTGATGGTCTTTGGTTCCATTTTAGAGATGAAGCATGTAGACATGCACTCTTTGGCTGTTGTTCTCCTAGTCTACACTTGAACATCTTTGTCACCATTGATTATATCCTAAGTATAAGCCTTTATCCATCACCTTTTGTCTTGTGCTTCACTGATTGAGATATCCTCTCGTTATTGTTGAACAGTACTTGATTCACCCTCTGCTGCATTATCTGTGCTTTCATTATCGGGTGCAGATGGCTCTTCCTTTATTGCATCGTTTGATTCCTGTTATTTAATATGTTCACCATCTCTACAGACATATTCCTCATCAAAAACATCAGCAACACAAGGAGAACTAGCAATTTCATCAAATGAAACATGCACTGATTCCTTTACTAATGATGTCCTTTTGTTGTATACCCTAAATGCCTTGCTTGCAGTAGAGTAGCCTAGGAAGATTCCCTCATCTAACTTTGGATCAAATTTTTCTAAATACTATCTTTCATTATCATGAATATAACTTTTACATCCGAATGAATGAAAATATTTGACACTTGATGTCTTTTCTTTCCACAACTCATATAGGATTTTCTTGTGAAGTTTGTGTATGACACACCTATTTAAGACATAACAAGTAGTGTTTAGTACTTCTGTCCAATAACTCTTAGGCAATTCAGCATCTAAAAGCATTGTCCTGACTGCTTCTATAAGTGTTCTATTTTTCCTCTCAACTACACCATTTTATTATGGTGTTCTAGGTGCATAGAAGTTGTGTGTGATGCCATGATCATCACAGTATTTATCCATATCATATTGGTCAAACTTTGTACCACGATCACTTCTAATGGCAATCACATCAATACCCTTTTCATTTTGAATGTGCCTTAAGAATCAAGTTAGCAGACTATAGGTTTCACTTTTCTTGTGTAGAAATATTATCCAAGTATACCTTGGGTAATTATCCACAATTACAAGGGTGTACTTCTTGCTACTTATGCTTTCCACTTCCACTGGTTAAAATAGATCCATGTGGAGGAGTTCAAGAACTCTAGTGGTTTCTGTGGAGTTTTTAGGTTTGAAGCTAGTCTTAGTCTACTTTCCCTCTTGACAAGAATTGCATAATTTGTCCTTTTTAAACTTGATTTGAGATAAACCTCTCACCAAGTTGTTTGAGGAAAGCCTTTCTATGGTCTTGAAGTTTAGGTGAGCTAATCTATTGTGTCACAACCAATTTATATCCTCAGATTCATTTGTATAGAAACAAGTGATCTGTGCAGACTGGAACATATTGAAATCTATTGTATAAATGTTTCCTTTTCTGTAGCCTATCAGTTGGACTTCTTTGGTTGTTTTATAATTAACTTCACATGTGTCATGTGAAAAGGATACTTCATACTCTTTATCACATAATTGACTGAAGGATAATAGGTTTATGTTCAAGTCCCTTTACATATGCCAGATCTCTAAAGATTAAAGAACATGTACCAAGGGTTCCATTACCTTTAATCTTATCCACCTTACCTTCTCCAAAGATCACAAGAGGACCTTCTTGCTTTTTGTATTCTGTAAACCGAATTTCGTTCCCTGTTATGTGTCTTGAGCATCCACTATCCAAGTACTACACTTCATTGTGATACTCCTGTAAAATAATCAAATTTCACATTTTGTACCCATATGTATAAGTCCTCATTTGTTAGTTTTAGGCACCCATACTTTGGTGATTTTCTTATGTGGTGTCTTTCATTCGAAAGCCTTGTGGACATTCTTGTCATCTTTATAGCACATGACCTTAGATCTAGCTATTTTGGCATTTCTTCCTGGTCTGCTCATTTCCCTATACTGCATCCCACAAGTGTAGTAGGATCTATGATATGGTCTCTTTCGTGCAGTAGTGGAATTTTTGTTCCACACTGTGTAGTTTTGTGCATACTAGGGATCATAAAAACTCTGATTTATGTTCCTATGGAACACTTCTTCTTCTTCTTTTTTTTTTTTTTTTTTTTTTTTTTATTTAGATCTTTGCACCACTTGAGGCTCTATCACCTTCTACTTTGCAGCAAATTAAGTGATTTGACTTCTTTGGTTGAGCAGTCGAGACTTTACTCTTTTGCACTACCTCTGCAATAGAAGTCTTATCTCTCTGCAAAATTTTTACAAGTGGCATGTTAGGAATGTGCAATCTCTCTACTCGTATAAAAATTGATGAACAAAACTTACAAAGAAATTATGTATGTATTAGATGCTTCGGATGTAATAGTTAGTCAAGTCGTTACAGACTAGGACCGCAGATGCAGCAGGGTGCAGCAGAGTAGCAGAGCACACAAGTGCAGTAGAGTGCGGACGACCTGAGTGGTGCAGACTACTAGAGGGACCAAAATTTACATGCTAAAGATCAATCACATACAACAGAAAAAGGTCTCAGTGTTCTCATGATCTAGGATCCTTTCGATTTTCAAGGTCAGTTCCAGCAGTAAAGAGAAGTGAGCCATATCGCAGTGCAAGTATGCAAGCTGAATTGTAGAAGACTGAGTCCAGTGCTGGGTGCAGACGAAGCTACATTAGCAGGCTGAGCAGATGAGGTCTGGAAGATGTTGAGTGGGAGCTGAGTTTCAGCAGACTAGCTATAATACGTTCTTTATCATTTAGCAAGAAGAGTCATAATGTAAAGGGGTTTTCTTCTAAGCCATAAACAAGAAGATAGTGAACCTCCTCTTGGCTTGACTACACTGGTCATGACCAAGGGAAGACTGGACTAAGCTTCTGTTACTTGTTGGTAGTAGATGTCTGAACCAGTATAAAACTCCTATGCCATTTACTTTTCCGTACTGATTATCATTCCTAGAACTATTAGTAAAGAACTTTAAGTCCAAAGAGACAAGCTTTACAAAGCTAAAGTCTCAACTGCGGAACTTCTACAATACTGCAGCATACTCAGGCAGTGCAGACTAGCCCATAGGTTTACTGCACTGTCTGAAAAATTTCTAAGATAACCTATTCACCCCCTACCCTTTTAGGTTATTTCTGGGACTTTCAATTAGTATCAGAGCGAACCTTTCCTGACTTAATAGTTATTGGAAAGAAAAGGTCATATCTTTTTATATCAGTGTGCAAAGAAGTTACTAACAGTTTGTTCTTGTGAAGATTCAATCATGGCTCCTCCAAAGCTACCAAAGTGTCCAAATAGTGGAGAGCCATCTTCCTGCTCCTTGGACAAATTCAACCATTGGAAACTTAGAATGCTGACTCATCTGGATTCCATTGACGAAAGAATGTATGACATTATTATAGATGGGCTTTATGATCCAAAAATGCCAGATCCAATGGATGCCACCAGAGAAGTTGACAAGCCTAAGTCTTCGTGGACGAGAGACGACTGGGATCTGGTGTTGGTAGACAGAAGGGCCAAGAACCAGATATACAAGGCTCTGGATGATGATATGTTCGAGATTGTAGTCCATACCAACACATTGAAGGAAGCATGGGAAGTAGTATTGCTAAGAAATGAGGGCACAAACGAGATCCATGAAACTAAGAAGGATGTCCTCATGCAACCGTACGACTCGGTATCGATAAGAGCAGATGAGAACCTTACAAGCTTCTATGAAAAGTTTAATGTTCTCATCAACAATCTCAAAACTTTAGGAAAAACCTTCGATAACAAGGAGGTGAACCTTAAGTTCATAAGATCTCTCGGGGAGGCCTGGGGGACGAAGACAACCGCCATTACAGACTCGAGTGACCTTGCCAAAATATCATTGGCACAACTCTATGGCGTTCTACACACCTATAATCTGGAGGTGGAGCAGAAGAGACAGATAGATAGAGGCAGGAAAAAGACATTGGCATTCAAAGCTCAGGAGAGGATCCTGAAGACCATGGCAGACGAGGAGGGTTGTAGCACCTCGTTTACGAGCGAGAAAAGCATGACTAAAAAGCTAGCACTCATGGGAAGGAAATTCAGAAAGTTTTTCAAAATGAAGAATATGAAGAAACTAAGTGCCAGCAAAACTAAAGAAGCACACAAAGATGTCTGCTATAACTGTGGCAAACAAGGGCACTTTGCTGCACAGTGCAGACAACCGCCACAGGACTCGTCTGCACACAAGAAGACGAAGGACCCAAAAGGAGCCTTCAACAAGAAGGAGAAGGCAAGAGCCAATGCTGTAAGGACTTGGTGTGACACAGACTCAGATGAAGAAGAAACGATTTCAAATGGTCAACTATGTCTCATGACCAGGTCTGACGATGGCAAAAAGGTATTTGACTTCTCCGATTCTGATGCCTCAAATGAGGAACTAAAAGAGGCTCTTCAAGAGACCTCTGAAAGCTTTATTTCTCTTTCAAGAGAGAATAAAAAAAATATTGAGTTGATTGTAAATCTCAAAGAGAATTACAATCTTGCCTATCAAGAAATTAACGACCTAAAAAGTCAGTTAACTGTGGTGGACAGCAAACTCAGTGAATCAGAAGAGAAAGTCAAAATTCTCTTTGAAATGGTGGACACACTCACCAAGAAAATGCTAAGCTCCAAGCCCAAGTAGATGCGTGGAATAGCAAGTCACTGTATCTGCAAAAAGCATTGATCACAGGACAATGTCCATGGGATAGGTCTCGACTTGGGTACAAGAGTTGGTAAGTGAACAGGCTCACCTAAATTTAACCAACTCATCTGAAGCTAGCATCGAAGAGACAAAAAATGTCTCTAATAGAGTCTTGCAGAAGGGTGAGACGTCTGCAATCAAGATGCAGACCAGTATGGTCTCTGCTACACAACCTCTGAAGGTTGAACCTTCTGCAAAGACTATGCAAAAGAGGAACTCGAACTCCTTTGCTGCAAAGGGTAAGAACAAGACAAAAGTCCTTGTTAATCAGCCCTCGGAACCATAGACTTCTGCAAATACAGCAATAGAAGTCAAGAAACCTCCTAAGGTGCATACTGTCAAGAGAAATAAGCATATAACTCATTATCAATATGACAAGAGATTCAGAAAATCTTAGTTTGCACCAAATTACACTGTATGGAATAGGAGTTCTCTTCACATGCCAAAGAGACCATATAGACAACACTGCTGCATGTGTAGTATTGATGTGTATGAAAAACACACATCATTTTTTTACTCTAAATGTTTGTTTTATTCCTCTTGTATTGTCTATTTAGGATTGTTAGCGTCTTTTTGTCTTGAAATGTTGATACTGCTACGTTTTCATGTTTTTGGCAAATTGGCGTGAAATTTGGAACAAAATGGAGAAAGATGAAGAAGATAGTCAAGTCATGAGCTTAAAGGCTGGATTTCACGATTTTTCATCGTTTCACATGTTTCGAGCATTTATGCAGCGAAGTTTAACGTCGATATGTTAGCTTAGCATGTTTGGAAGTGATGTATAAGTTTGAAGAATTTTTGGACATCATTTAATATTTTTCGTATTAGTTTTAGGTGATTAGCACACATGTGTTGCGGCTAGTACAAGAGTGTCACGGGCAGGACATGGTCATGGGCGGGCGCAACAGGTAAACTTCAGCAGATATTCAGTTTTTTTATGTGTCGCAGGCGTGACATGTCGTGTCGCGGCCGTGACTATCTCCCAGATATAGAACGTTATGTTTCAGCCTTCGAATCAATATGGTTTCGACCTATGCCTATAAATACATGCTCTAGGGTTCTTCTAGTTATCATACAGAGCATAGAGACGACAGAGGCAATCAGAGGAGGTGGAGACGCGAAGAGGAGAAGTTTTGGAGGGTATTTCAAGGAGATTTGATCCGCAACTCATTGTATAACTTAGGACAACAGTTTGGAACGTGATTTGTGCTGTAGAACCTTCGTTCTCAGTTACTTAATCTCTGCAGAATGTTTGCTTTCAATGCTATGTTTCACTCCATGCTTTGTTTGATAGGGATGTGTTGATGACCTTTGATGAACTTAGATCATGAGATAATGCATTTATGATTAAAACCAGAGATGTTAATGGTGAATATGTTGCATGAAACCTGTTAGAATTATTGCATAACATATGTTTATTAGATTCATCACCTAATATACATAGTTTAGAGTTATAAATCACGCTAAGTGATTTATTTAGTAGGGAATTGATATAATATGATTTAAGCTAATTGTCATATACAATCAATGATTTTATATGCATGTGACATGATTAGTTTAAGCTAATTGCGATGATTGTTAGGAATGGTGATTTTTCCATGTTTTGAGCTAATTGAAATGGTTTTGATTTATTGAGTTAATTTAACTATCTGAGCTAATTTGAGGTTAAAAGCTAAGGAACGTAATGAATTAAGCCAAAATTCATTACAGCCATTCCATATTAATCATTACAATGTGAATTAAGAAACATCCGTGATTGATCTAGGTGACTCAAAGGGAATTCAACCATCATCCCTACATTTCTCCCAGCTTAAGGAAACTCCTCTATATCTCAGCTTTTTCTTAGCTTCTTTTCGATCTAGTTAGTTTAGTTTTAAGTCGTTTCTTACAACAAACCCTCCCAAACCTTAATTTTCATATCTATAATAGTTCTTTATAGCAACTAGAAAGAAGGATAAACAATATTGCAACCGTCCCTGTTGGTTCGACCCTTACTTTCACTACTGCATTAATTTAATATTTTTAGAGTGAAAGTGAGTGCACATAAATTCTAATTTGACGTGTCTATGGCAGTACGCATCAAGTATGCAGTAGAGTGAATGGCAACATCCAAGCAGACGACCCAAGGTTATACCAAGGGTCTACTGCTACAGTTGTGGCAAGCCCGGTCACAAAGCCTCTCAGTGTTGGGTACCACACAAGAAACCTATTTGAGTGTGGACACCTAAGACTAACAAATGAGGACCCATGTTCATGGGTACCATGTACAAATACTGCATATGTGATTGCAGGTAATAAAGGATCAAGCATGGTATCTGGATAATGGTTGGTCAGGGCATATGACGGGGAACAAGAGAATATTGCAAGATTATAGAAAAGAAGAAGGTCCTCTGGTCATGTTTGGTGGCGGCAAAACAGGTAAAACTAAAGGTTATGGAACCCTTGGTACAGGTTCCTTAATCTTTAGGAATGTTGCTTATGTTAAAGGGCTTGAACATAATTTATTTTCTATTAGCCAACTGTGTGATAAGAACTACGAAGTGGCTTTTACTGATGACACTTGTAGAGTCATAGATAAAGAGACCAAAGAAGTCAAATTGATAGGTCATAGATCAGGAAACATCTATGCAGTAGACTTCAACTTATCACAGTCTGCACAAGTCACATGTTCTTACACTAAGGATGCAGATGACACAAATTGGCTATGGCATAAGAGATTAGCACATCTAGAATTTAGAACAATGGCAAAATTATCCTCAGGTAACTTAGTAAGAGGCTTTCCTCAAGTTAAGTTCAAGAAGGATAAACTATGCAGACCTTGTCAAGAAGGAAAGTAGACGAGAGCAAGTTTCAAATCTGTTAACCAAACAGAAACCACAAGAGTTCTTGAACTACTGCACATGGATCTATTTGGACCAGTAGATGTAGAGAGCTTAAGCAGAAAGAAATATACACTGGAAATTGTAGATGATTGCTCGAGATATACTTGGGTAATCTTCCAGCACAAGAAAAGTGAAACTTGTAGTCTGCTAACTAGGTTCCTCAGACAAGTGCAAAATGAAAAAGGTTTAGATGTGGTAACAATTAGGAGTGATCATGGCATAGAATTTGATCAATCAGGGGTTGACAAATACTGTGATGATCATGATCAGTGATCATGCCTCATTGCTAAACAACATAACAAAACACCATATGAAATATGGAAAGGATAGACACCAACCGTTAAGTACTTTCATGTATTTGGGTGTAAATGTTATATTCACAACAATGACAGACTACACTTGGGGAAATTTGACCCTAAGACAAGTGAAGGCATATTTTTAGGGTATTCCATATGCAGTACGGCTTTCAGAGTATTCAACTAGGAAACACAAACTGTGAAAGAGTCAGTTCATGTTTTTTTTGATGAATTCGAGTCATCTATACGTACTACTAATATTCTTGATGAGGAATGTGTATCTATAGATGATTAACAGAATGTAGACGAGGAAAATGACCAGCAGTGAAGGCAGAGTCGTCTGCACTCCCTGAAGGCAAAGAAGGCGCAGCAGACCCATAACAAAATACAGCAGAGAAAAAACTGGAAGAAACTGCCATTGACCAGCATGAGGACAAAGGCAGGTGGATCAAGGCATACACTGAGAAAGACATAATTGGGGACAAGGATGCCCCAGTGCAGACGAGGAGAGCAACCACAAAGGAGTGCCTGTCTGCCTGCTTCATATCAGAAATAGAGCCCAAGATAATCAATCAAGCTCTTAGTGACCGTAACTGGATAGATGCCATGCAAGAAGAACTGAATGAGTTTAAAAGAAATCAAGAATGGTATCTTGTGCCAAGACCAAAGAACTATCCAGTTGTTGGCTACAAGTGGGTCTTCAGAAACAAGCCGATGAAAATGGAATAATCATCAGGAACAAGGCTAGATTGGTGGCCAAAGGAGACTCTCAAGAAGAAGGGATTGACTTTGATGAGACCTATGTCCCAGTTACAAGTCTAAAAGCCATAAGAATGTTCCTGGCATATGCTACACATGAACACTTCAAAGTCTCTCAAATGGATGTCAAAAGCGCTTTCCTCAATGGAAAGCTTCACGAGGAAGTTTATGTCGAACAGCCTCCTGGATTTGAAGACTTTGAACATCCAAATTATATCTACAGATTAGACAAAGCCCTTTATGGCTTGAAACAAGCTCCGAGAGTGTGGTATGAAACTCTTTCTACCTTTCTTTCTGATAATGGCTTTCAAAGAGGAAAGATAGATAACACACTGTTTCTTAAGAAACATAAAGAGCACACACTATTAGTGCAAATATACATAGATGACATCATCTTTGGTTGCACTAATAGCAAACTATGCGAAAGGTTTGCTGTATTAATGAAATCCCAATTTCAAATGAGTCTCATTGGTGAACTAAAATACTTTCTAGGTCTGCAAGTGAAATAGTTAAGTAAAGGAATATTAATAAATCAATCAAAATACTTAACAAATATAATTAAAAAGTTTGGCCTAGAAAACTCAACTCTAATGAAAACCCCCATGAGCTCTACTGCTAAAATTGATAAAGATGAAAAGGATAAAAGTATAGATCAAACATAATAAAGAGATATAATAGAATCTTTACTTTACCGTACTGCAAGTAGACCGGACATCCAGTACTCAGTCTGTGTTTGCGCCAAGTATCAATCTGATCCTATGGAATCCCACTATATTGCAGTTAAGAGAATCCTGAGATATCTCAAAGGAACTCCTAACCTGGGTATATGCTGTCCAAAGGACTTAGATTTCATATTAACTGAATATTCAGAAGCAGACTTTGTAGGTTGTAGGGTTGACAGAAAAAGCACAAGTGGAACATTTCAATTTTTAGGTGCAAGGCTGATTTCTTGGTTCAGCAAGAAACATACCACTGTCTCAACCTCCACTACTGAAGCAGAGTACATAGCTGCAGGAAGCTGTAATGCATAGGTATTATGGATGAGGTCTCAGCTTGCAGATTATGGACTTAAGTTTTCTAAAACAAAGATATTTGGTGATAATACGTCTACAATGGCTATTTCTGAAAATCTTGTTTTTCACTCGAGGACTAAGCACATTGATGTCAGATATCACTTTACCAGGGATCATGTGCAGAAAGGTCACATAAAGTTGCAATACATTATAATAGAAAATCAAATTACAGACATTTTTACAAAACCCTTAGATGAAAATAAATTTATCATGTTCAAAGTAGAGCTAGGCATGATAGATTTAAATGAATAAAATGATCATGCATACTGCTTTACTGCTCTACTACAGGTGTAGATGCAGACGAGCAGGATTTTTTTTGTTGTTAATATTTGTGGAAACTGTGTAACGGTTACTTTTTGCTTTCAATGGTAAAAATCAACAACAACTATAAAAGGAGCGAAACTGTTACAGAATTCACTTTACGATTCTTTCTTTCTTTCTCTCTAAGCGAACAAAACCCTAACTACCTATTCTCTTTGTTCGCTCTCATACTCTCCGTTCAATATCTTATCTGAAAGTCTTTGAAAAATAAAACTTCTGAAACAAAAATGGCTGACAAACCCACCTCTTTAACACTCTCAAAATCATCAAGGCCATAAGTGAGCCCTACAAGAAAAGATTTGCAAACAGGGGCGGTGATAGATTTCGAGACTCTGGTGCATGAACCAGATGAAGTTAGAGAAGTCTCGGAATGCATACAAGAGGCCGGATTAAAGTATCTTTGTGAAACAACTAGTCACATATTCGATGAGAAGGTGATGGTATTTATTGAGAAGGCTAGGGTTTCCAACAACCATCAAGAAATCCAATACACCCACAAGTAGCAGGCCATCAAGATCACTGCAGAAGACTTAGCAAGAATCTTTAGACTTTCCAATGAAGGTTCAAGAAACATTCCCTCCATCATCGTTGCTGAAGGACGCCTTGCTATGCTTATATCAGAACACCAAAAGGAAGGAATTCGAACGATGAAGAAGTTCATATCCAAGGAACATAAATTTCTTGCTGACGTGGTAAAAAAGGCCATTATGTCCAGAGAATTTTCAAAGCACCAAATCATGCAGGATCAACAAGAAATCATGCGATCTTGATGAGGCACAAGGTTAACTGGGCAAGTCTGCTCATGTACCAGTTAGCCACTGCAGTAGAGGCAAGACAAATCCTCTAAGACAGGCTGTTGGGCATCATTCCGAAGGACAAATTAAAGCTGTCAGACGCACAGGGAAGGCCTTGGACTCTGTCGAAATAAATCGACATCAAGAAGATTGGCAGATTGTCAACAAGTTTGGTAAAAGCAAGGAAGGTTCCAGTGGCACAACCACCACCACAACCTAAGTCTACAGCACAACCTGCAGTGCAATAAAGGGCTGAGAAGCCCAAGAAGAAGATGATTTGAAAGGCTCCTAAGCCTCTAAAAAGGAAACTGATACTCCAATCTTCTGAAGAAATAGAAAAACCTGCCGTAGGGAAAGCAACTGAAATAGAAGTTGAGTCTACAAATGTGCAGACTAGTGAAGATGTACAGCACGGAGGAATTGAAGCAGACGTGCAGACTGAAGTGGATATGCAGATGAGGGATGCACCTGTAGTAGTGTATACCAGCAAAACACCTACAGACGTGCAGCAGACTGAAAATCTTGCAGAACAACAGTTAGCACAACCACTTGCAGCCATCGAGGAAGGTTCATCCTCAAGGACTCTTCCTCCCAAGGTACCAAAAGTAGCAGCCCTATATGATTCCAATGTTGCTTTGGCACTCATAAGGGTAGGAGCAGATAATGAACTGCAACAATTCATACTAGGCTCCATTCAGAAAAGAACTGATGACGAAGGGTTATACACGAAAGGAGATCGAGGACATTGAGGTTGCACTTTGAACCATGGAAGGACCGGCACCACAACAGGTCTTCACTCAAACTGTTGGTATGACCATAACAGAAGTCACTGCAGATGAACCAGCTGCAACAACAGACATCACAATAAGGGAACCTGCAATAGATCAGCAAATCTCCACAACTTCTCTAGTTCCATACGACGACGACGAACCTCAGATAATTCGAGTCAGAACTATTGAGGAAGTTAAAGAAAAGAAGGAAACTCCTGAACAAAGGAAAAGGTTGGAAGAAAACCTCAAACTGATTGAAGAACTAAAAAAGATAGCTCAAGAACACAGGGCAAAGACATATGCTTTACTAGGAAAGCCTCAGAAGGAGGCTTGGCTGCAAGAGTTTGCTCAATGACACAAACTCAGAAGGAGAAGAATAGCAGGAAGTAGAACACCTGAACCAATTCCCACAGAAGAAAATGAAGAGCAAATTGAGGATGAGCTTGTAAAAGAATGGAGGAAAATAGATGAAGCTCTTGAAGCAGATACAGAGAAAATCCATAGAGAAGCTACACTGCAGAGAGCCACTCAACAGACAACTCTGCAGCAGACTGCTTCTCATACTAGACTACAGAAGAGACTAGCCCCTACGCTATCACAAGCTGCCCCTTCCAAGAAAAGGAAGACCTCAAAGAGCAACAGGCCAAAGTTGATTCCCTCATGACCTCGACAGCTATTCACCGTTCATCCAGACGGAACCCAAACACTGATAGGGGACATCTCAGGCATGACTGAAGGAGAAATTGAGCAGATGGTCCTACTGCAACAGCAGGCCGCTCAGACAACGAATAGGCTGAAAGAGCCTTACATCCTCTTTAGTGGAGTATTGGAATGGAAGGACTCCACAATGAAGACTGGAAGGCACAGACAAGCTCAAGTGCATCAAGTTGAGTTCATCCACTCTGAAAACGTAAGGCTGGAGCTCAAAAGAATAATTGACAAAAACGTTTGAGCTGTGACCCTTGAAGTCCAGGAGTACCTCTCCAGACAAGAAGTAGGCAGACCACCATCTCTACGAGGTGATGATGATGGTGGTGATGAAGATCAAGGGGGAGACAGTCACATTGATGAGAAGCTTATTGACGAAGTAGCCAGAGAAGGAGTTCCTCAGCCAATGCAGAAATCCACCCCAGTGCAACTGAACCAACTGTAGCAAAGGAAACAACTATAGTAGAGGTAGAGAACCTCACCGCTGAGACACCTGTGGACGAGGCAGCTTTGCAGACTGCCCGATCCACTGTAGTCGAGGACATTACAGAAAAGGACCAGACCACTCCAGCAGCTGCAGACAAGCAGACGAGCTTGGCCCCTACAACAGAGAAAGTACTTGCAAACGAGCAGCTAACTGCTGCTGAACCAACTGCAACCATCCCTGCAGATGAGACAATACATGCATTTGAGCAACGCCTTCATCCTTCACTTGCACAACTGGTGCAAGACATGGAAGAAATGCAAATTCCCGAGGTTAAAGAGCAGACAGAGACAGAAAGCTCATCAAAGGGAATGACTCTCTCTGTTCTCCGTAAACATTTGCTGGAAGACACTCCTTTAGTGAAAAAAGCAACGAGTCAGCAAATGCAAGGGGATATCTCACCAATCCACATCCAATTTACCCCTCAATCCTCATTCCGCTTGCAGCGGACCACTACTGAAGACCTATTGCATGGAGCAACCTCCAACGTCCTCATGACTCCTCAAACAGCAATCAGAAGTCTTAAATTGGGAATGAAAGAGGCTAAGTTGTCACAGCACACCGAAATTCCAGTGTCAACAAGAACCAGGTCTGCAACCAAGAGGAAGCAGACTAAGAAAACACCAGAAGCCTCCCTATCCAGTATTGATGAGAGGCTCAATCAACTGGACCAGAGTCTCTATGAAGTCAAGCAATGGACCAAGGATACACTGCATGACTTTACAGATGTTCTTCATCCTCTTCCAGAAGACCTTGCAAATGAGAGAAACAGGATGGAAGAAAATTTTGATGCCTTCTATGAATTGCTTGAAGGGCTCTCAAAGGCGTTGACCAAACAAACCCAAAAGGCAACCGGCATCAGTCTGCAACATTACGTTAAGACAACCTTAAACTACAATCAACTACACAACACACTGGGTGTCAGATTCAAAAAGTTACAGACAACCATTCAGGAGATGCAGAATCAACTACAGGCCCATATCCTCAATAATGATAAGCATCTTACCATCCTGGAGTCCAAGGTGGATGCAACCATCAAAAGATCCACTGTTACAGAGAACAACATGGCCTCAGAGCTAAAGGTATTAAAGGAAGCTGTGAAAGACCTCACCCAGAGCTTTAATGCAAAAAAGTAAAATAAAAATGGGAAGAAGTCTGAGAAGCCCACAATAGAGCGAACTTCTGCAGCAGAGAGGTCTACTAGCAAACCTGCAGTAGAGCGGACTCAAGAAGAGCGAAGGCCTCAGGGGGAGGCAGCCTCAAGGTCTGTAGCAAAGGGGTCCAGGTCCGCAACAGAATAGCAAAGGTCAGCAGCAAAGCAACAGAGGAAGAAGCAAAAACATAAGCGGCCTAAGGTTCTGCAGTAGGACTATCCTTCCAAGAGAGCACAGAAGGATTGATCCTTAGGATAAAAGGTAAGTCCACTACAACCTGTAATTTATTTTTTTTACTTAGCAATGGTTGTATAAGTGTTCTTTCTATTTTAATTTCTTAGAAGTTTTGTTTGCATCAATTTAGGGGGAGATTGTTAGGAATGTTCAATCCCTCCACTTGTATAGAAATTGATGAACAAAACTTAGGAAGAAATTATGTATGTATTAGGTGCTTAGGATGTAATAGTTACTTTTGTAGTTGCAGACTAGGGCCAAGCACAGCTGGGTGCAGCAGAGCAGTAAGGCAAAGAGTGCAATAGAGTACGGACAACCTGAGTGATGCAGACTACAAGAGGGACTAAAATTTGCATGCCAAAGATCAATCACATACAAGAGCAAAAGGTCCCAGTACTCTCATGATCTAAAATCCTTCCTTTGTTCAAGGCCAGTTCCAGCAGCAAAGTGAAGTGAGCCATATCGTAGTGCAAGTATGCAAGCTGAATTGCAGAAGACTGAGTGTAGTGCTGGGTACAGATGAAGCTATACTAACAGGCTAAGCAGATGAGGTCTGGAAGCTGTTGAGTGGGAGCTGAGGTACAATAGACTGGCTGCAGTACTTCGTGCAAGTAAAGTTGTAGAAAGGCTGGATATGAAGACTGTGGAGCAAAGCTCATGTAGCCGAGGGTGCAGTAAAGGCTGACAACAAAGGTTGCAGTAGAGGACTACAATAGAGGTTCTATAGCAGAAGCATGCAGTAGACCTGGTGTATGAGGTTGGGTGCAGTATGAGTTATGCTGGAACGGAATGGAATAAGGAAGGCGTAAAAAACAAGAAGCTGAGACAAAGGTGATGTATATTGGATCAGAAAAGGTGAAGCCAAGTCAGTCTACGACAGTAGAGGACAAAGCTGTCACTATCAAATAGTATAGTCACATGTTCTCGTTCCCTGAGCCTATAAAAGGGGACTCACAACATAGATTACAAGGTTGACGAGTCTGAACAAGGTTGAACATCATTTGTGAGCTTTCAAAAGAAGAAAAGCCTTGAAAACTCGTTGTACGTGAGCTGAATCAAAGATTCAAGATTTATGAAGAAGGTTCATTAGTTTGCAAGTGAAGAACAACAACTACAGCAGAGTACTGCAAGATGTAGTTTCTTCATCCTTTAGCAAGTAAGATCTTGTTGTAAAGGAGCAATCTTGTAAACCAGAAACAAGAACTAGTGAACCTCCTCTTGGCTTGACTACACTGGTCATGACCAAGGGAAGACTGGACTAAGCTTCTATTACTTGTTGGTAGCAGATGTCTGAACTAGTATAAAATCCTGTGTCATTTACCTTTCTGCACCGATTATCATTCCTAGAACTGTTAGTAAAGAACTTTAAGTCCAAAGAGACAAGGTTTACAAAGTTAAAGTCTCAACTGCAGAATTTTCGCAATACTACAGCAGACTCAAGCAGTGCAGACTAGCCCATAGCGTTACAACACTGTCTGGAAAATTTATGAGATAACCTATTCACCCCCTCCTCTAGGTTATTTCTGGGACTTTCACTTGTCACATGCATTGATCTTGAATTTGTTTGATAACTGTGTTCTGTTAAACTTTTCCTGCCACTATTTAGGTGCTTGTTTAAGTCCATACAGTGACTTGACAAGTCTACACACCTTTTTTTTCTTGACCCGTCATAACTAACCTTTCGGTTGTTCCATGTAGATTTCTTTTTCTAACCCTCCATTAAAAAAATATCATCTCCACATCCATTTGATGGATCTCAAGATTATGCAATGCTATGATTGCAATTAACACTCTGATTGACATCATTCTCATCACAAGAGAATATGTATCAAAGTAATCAAGTCCTTCTTTTCGTCTCTATCCTTTAGCCATCAATCTTGTCTTGTATTTATCAATAGTTCCATCAGCTTTATATTCTCTTTCAGAATCCACTTGCATCCTAAAGGCTTCACACCTGGTGGTAAATCCACCAATTCCCATGTATGATTTTGCATGATGGACTCTAATTCACTATTGATGACTTCTTTCCAGAGGGACACATCTGGACAAGTCAATGCCTCTTGATTGTCCTTGGTTTTCCTTCCATCATGTAAGTATAGAAGTCCGGTCCAAAATTTTTTGCTTTCTTGGACCTTTTGTTTCTTCTATGTTCATCATGTTCTTGATTATGACCACTTGTAGAAGCTTCTTGGGTTCTATTAAGAGAACTAGATTCTTTTCTTTCCTTACAAGGAAATATTTCTTCAAAGAACACTATGTTCCTTGAATCCATTATAGTTCCCTCTTACGCTTCTGAATTTTCAGATTTATGCCATAGAAAATGATAAGTACTGCTATTAAGTGCATATCCAATGAATATGCAATCAATAGTCTTAGGCCTAATTTTCACTTGTTTAGGCTTTTAGCCAAGCACCCCCACACTTTAAAGTATTTATAATAAGGTTTATGACCTTTCCAAAGTTCGTATGGGATTTTGTTCCTACTTTTGTGAGAAATCTTATTAAGAATGTGGTTCGCAGAGAGAATCGCTTCCCCCCATAAATTATGGGTTAATCTAGAACTAATCAACATGGAATTCATCATTTCTTTTAATGTACGGTTCTTGTGTTCAGTAACGCTGTTTGATCGAGGTGAGTAGGCAATAGTGGTTTGATGAATAATGCTAGATTCTGAGAAAAACTCATCAAATAGGACTCCATATTCTCCTCCTCTATAGTTGAGCAGTCGTTTGATGAATAATGCCCAGTTGATTTTCAACATCATTCTTGTACTGTTTAAAAACATCATGGGCCTCATCTTTGTTTCTTAGAAAATAGACATAGCAGTATCTTGTATAATCATCAATAAAAGTAATAAAATATTTTTTCGCCTCCAGCTTGCACAAACTTCAAATCACAGATGTCACAGTGAATCAATTCTAAAGGCATAGTGTTATAAGTGTGTAAACATGCATAATTTCTATAGCTAACTTCTTATCTTTTTCCTATATTTAGTATAATTTAGTATCTTATTGTTTCCTTTTAGTATTAAGAACGTAGACACTGCCGAGTTTCATATTTTTGTTGCAGAGGTGGAGAAATCAAAGCTGTTTGGTGTGATGAATATTTTGAAGTATTCGAGAAGATTTATGAGTTCTTGGAGATAAGTTTCCTGTTCTACCATCTATTAGGAAGAGTAGGAAACAAACCAGAGCAAAAACGGAGCTAAATTGTAAAAGCTATAAGAGTTTAAAAATCATCTGATTTTGTGTCATTCCCGAGCACGACCCGTACCTTTGAAGCACGGTCCATGCCTCGTGCCAGATGATTATTGTTGAGTCAAACCCATAATGTATAGAAATTAAGTGATAGCCAAACTCTTGTTTTAGAATGTCCCGTTATATACCAAGGATATGACTCGTCTGCTTGGAAAGTGAGCCTGCAATGGATGCGCAATAAGGCTGATTTAAAGGAATGCAGTAAGGCTGACAGCATTGAGGTCATAAGTAAAGAGACAGTAAGGCTTGGGCATTTGGGCTTCTATAACAAGGAATGGTTGATCCTGGATTGCTTCTGCTTGAAGGAGGTTACTGCAACAAGGCCGAGTTCAGGAGAAGGGTCCAGATGAAGGAAAGGTTGATCTTGAATTGCTTCTGTGAGGTTTCTGCAGCAACGCAGAGGGACAGTAAGACAACGTTCTACAGAAGGATTCAGAAGAAGTCAAAGTTCACGTGTTGTCTTTTGTAATGTGTCAACGTACTTCTCTGCATCAATATCACGGTAACGGGTTGATGAATATGGTTCAAGGATGGCATGAAAGTTGCATTTCAAGAAAGGACGAGTTCAACAACTATTAGAAATTTGGGATTGCCTATAAATATAGGGGCAAAGCCCAAGATTTTCTAACCTTTGAATTGCTAAATCTCCTTTGCTCTGAAAGACAAGTGTAGTAAGACTTCAAGTGAATGGTGAAAGAAGTTGATAGCTGAAGATCTGAGCCAACTATTGAAAACAGAGTTTGAATAGTACTAGTGTTAGACAAACGATTTCAAGAGGCTATTTCATGTCCTGTTGAGGAGAAGAAAAGATCTTGTAATCGGTTTGTATTATCATTTACAAGTTATAAAATGACAGGTTGATTTTGAGCCTAAAACAATCACACGTAGTACTATCCTCTTGATCTATCACACTAATAATCAAGGGAAGACTGGAGTAAGAGATATACTGTATTTTAGCTATATTGCCTAGCCAGTATAAAATCCTTTGTGTTTTTACATTGCTGCTTTCATTACCTTTAACCCTACTGCTAATCAACTTTAACCAATAATAAACTAAAAGGAACCAAAGTTACTGCAGTAAGGTTCTGCATTATTACAGTAAGCTCAAAACAACCTTGTTGTCTCACCGACTTTCGTTAGTTTGACAATAGAATTCCAAAGAGAGACTATTCACCCCCTATAGTCTCACAGCAACTATATCCGGATTTTCAATTGGTAAGAGCCAACTTTTCTGGGCCTAATAGCTTTCGAAAGGAACTCTTCTTTATTTTACTTGGAAAGAAGTTACTAATTTATATTTCAAGAATGTCAGGTTCTAGTAAGCTCTTCATTCCATATGATGCCCGTCCTCCTCTGTTCAAGGATCACAAGTTCAATCATTGGAAGGCCAAAATGATGTTTCATTTTGACCAAGTTGATGAACGAATGAGAAAAACTGTCCTTGAAGGGAGATTCAACCCTATGGGTCCTTCCATGGAACCAAATGATAGAGAAAAACTTGTTCCCAAAGAGGAAAAAGATTTCTCTGAGGAGGACAAGAATCTTATTCAAGTTGACAGACGGGCCTTAGGGATTATTATAAAATCCCTAGGCAGTGATGTGCTTGAATTGGCCATACATTGCAAATCAACAAAGGAGGCATGGGATGCCTTGATTTTGAGAAACAATGGCACGGATGAAATCCGTGAGAACAACCTGAATCTTCACATCAACAATACGAGCTCATTAAGATGATTGACATGAAACATTGACAGGGTTCTTTGACAGATTGAACATTCTTGCCAATATTCTAAGGGACCTTGGGGAGAATATTTCTCCTCAAAAGGTCAATTTAAAGCTTCTGAGGTGCCTCACTCCTGAGGTGGACCCCAAGGTTACCTCCATAAGGGAGTCCAGAAAAATGGACTAAACCACCTTTTCTAACCTTTATGGTGTCCTATTGACTTACAGTGTGGAGTTCTAGCAAAGAAAGACTCAGGTAATGGACTAAAATAAAAAGCGCATCTCCTCTAAGCTCAAATTAGAAGCTTTAAAGGAAAAGACTGCTACAGAAGTGTCTTCTGATTCACAGTCAGAAGCCTCAAGCGAGGAGTTGGCCATGCTGAGCAAGAGAGTCAGAAAAAACTTCAGAAAGATGGGAGGGTCCAACAAAGACACTCCTGCACCAAGAGAATTAGAGCTCACATACTATAAATGTGGTAAGGTAGGGCACTTTACTGCTTAGTGTAGGAAACCTGTAAACAACCCTGCTGCAAAGAAGAAGTCAGAGCAGCAACCTCAAAGAAAGTCTTTCAGAAAAGGAAAGGCTTTGGCTATAAAAGCATGGAGTGTCACTGAGTCAGATGATGACGATGCAGCCTCTAAAGCCTCCTCTAGAGCTCAAATGTCACTCATATGTCTCATGGCACGAAACGATGATGAGGTATATGATCTTGACATTGTTGCTATTTCTAAGGAAGAGATGAAAGAAATCATTCTCGAACTCACTGAGAAAACTTACAACTTGAAATAGATTGAGATATAGCTCGAACTAGCCAATGAAAAGGCTACTGAAGTTGACAAGCTCGAACTACATTCTCAAAGAGTCCAACAGGAACTTAAGTCTACCTCTGGACTTCTTGAAGTCACTGAAGCTGAGGTATCCACCTAAAAAATGAGAATATGAAACTCAAGCTTCAAATTGATAAGTGGAATGGAAGAACAAAAGATTTCAAGAAAATTCATTTTGTTCAGGCCAAAAACTCTAGAGTTGGTTTGGGCACTTGCAGTAAGGTTGTGACCTTTAAGAAGGTTCAATCCACTAAACTATCTTCTAGCAATAAGGTTGAGACTCCAAAAGCGGTCTCAACATATTCGACCATCATCTAATAAGGTGATGGGTATCCCCATGCCACCTAAAATCAAGAAGACAAAAAAGTCCTCTTCTACAAGTCACTCAAAGCACCTTTCTGCAAAAGGACAGTAGATGAGTTTCACCTCTATTGAGCGGGTTTGGGCTCTTACAAAAAGGTTGAGACCTCTAAGAAAGCTCAATCCACCAAACCATCCTCTAGCAGTAAGGTTGAGACTTCAAAAGGGATCTTAACGACAAAAGGGTAAAAGAAAACAAGGCAGGAGAGCGCAATTGGTCAACGTCAGCAGAGTGTAGTCATGTGATGCATGCCGTCATAAGCACGTCAAATTTATAGTTAAGAGCACCCACTTCACTCTAGAAATATGGAGTTAAATGTAGTAGTGGAAGTAGGGGTCGATCCCACAGAGAAAGTTGCAACTGATCAACTAAACTAACTTAAGG
>JAOVYX010016681.1:0-23995 GCA_035668315.1 Drosera spatulata
AGAAGATGAGTGTAAACGAGATGAAAATGTTAAGATGGATGTGTGGACATACAAGAATAGATAGGATACGAAATAAAATTATCAGACAGAAGTGGGTGTGGTTGTTGTAGAAGATAAGATGAGGGAGTCACGACTAAGATGGTATGATCATGTGAAACGCAAGCCAGTCACAGCTTCTGTTAGGAGATGTGAAGCTTGCGAGTTAGCGCATGTCAAGAGAGGACGAAAGAGACCTAAAAAAACCATGAGAGAAACCTTGAAGTATGATGTGCCCTATCATAATCTTATAGAAGATGATATACATGACAGATTGGAATGACGTCGTCGTATTTATGTAGGCGACCTAACTTGATGGGATAAAGGCTTGATTAGTTATTGTTGTTGTAATCAACAACTTAAGGGAAAACAACAGATGTATCATATACTATCTGTAGTTCATTAGTTATGCATGTAATTCTGTACGTGAACCACTAGTGCAAGAGTAATCAACCACGAGCAAGTGCAGAATACCCACAAGGAAATGACAAAAAAAGAAAAAAAAGAAGCTCCACTTTGAACAAACTCCCACCAAAAAAAGAAAGAAAGAAACCTTAAACCCCAACCCCAAAAGGAAAAATTTATAGAGAGAAGACGGAATGAAATACTAACAGTTTACCTGCAGAGCAAGAGCAACTGCTTCTTCATGCATGGACATCGTACTGTATATATGAACGCAAGCACGCATCCTTTTCTCCTTCAGGCAAAGGCGCAACGCATACTTGGGATCATAAAAAAATTCAGGGCCATTCTCTCGTCCTTTTCCAAATTTGTATTACAGGAAACAGCAGAAGGGAACTATCATCTTCCTGTACATGATGTAGAGGAATTAGCCATACCACTTTGCATCAGAAACCCCAAGGTGTCTGAATGCTTAAAATAACATAAAAAACAGACAGATATAATCTTCTGAACTAATACTGACATCTCTCATGAATGTTGCTTCTTTGCCTATTCCATTCAATAACCGGATCATGTGAAGAGGCAAAAATAAAAATATCTTCCAGAACTAGAAGTCAATCTCAATTCTCTCCTATACATGATGATCAACAGTAGAGCCACAGCCGTTTTGGACATGGGGCCCTAAAAAAGAGGTATGGCAATTGGACACTCCAAATAATTACCAAAATCTAGCCAAACATTGAAGCTTAGATGACTACCGCACATGGACATACCCATGTCTCATATTCATAGATGAGTTTACGTGCGTAGTCAGTAACACTAGTTGTAGAGGATGGTAGTAAAGCTAACCTGCTTTGCGTACAAAGAAAGCAGCAAGTTGTGAATACCAGGATCTTCATTGTTCCGATGACGAACACAATATTCCAAATATTTGATGACTTCATGAGTTTCATTTCTGCAATTTAAAGTGGGAAAATGTTATGTTCAATATAGTTTTCTAACAACTAATGATTAAAAAGAAGTTCGCCGTAAACAGAATGAAAAAAGAAAAAAGAAAAGAAAAAAGAGATACTGCTAATCTGCAAAGAGAGAAGAAAGAAGGGATAGAACAAAAAAAGGAAGAAAAAAAAAAGAGGAGCAACTCAAGGATGCTACGAAAAAGAAACAGAACAAACAAGCAAGCCAAAACAACCACAGCAACAATCCTACAAGAAGCCGGCAACATGTCTGATGGGATACAGGACTATTTCTATTTGGAAGAGGGATCAGGGCATGCATAAATTGAGAATGTAGTCTCCCCACTAAAGAGGAGCAACTCAACAACACATGAAACTGATGGCCAAAAAAAGTAAAGTTATAGCACAGCATGCAATTTAACCAACTGGAGCACTGCTTGATCAAACAGTATATAATTTGTAATCTGTAACAATACAAATGATGGGCATTAGATCACCAAGTCAAAATGGCATTACTTTGCATGTGATTCGCTGGAATAACGCATCATAGCAGGAATCAGTTTCCTTGGATTGAGATTGTTGTTGGTCATCCATGATTCGACAGTCTCATAAGCATCAAGTATGATCAGATCTGGAGCAAACTTGTACTGCATTTATATAAGATTTTCAGCATAGATAAATTGGAAAAAAGAGAACAATTTTTTTGCAGCAGCAAGGACTCAGGGTGTAAGAAGTGAGCACCCAGTATGCCAACAGCAATGAAGAGATGAAAGAGAAAAGTCGCATGTAGAATCATATCCATATTATACACCACAGCTTAGCCAGTACCTGCAGATCCAAGGGCACACCATTCTTCCGAAGAACTTCCAAGGCTTTCTTAGCTTCTCCTTGCTGAACCAGAAACAAAATCCAATCAATAGTCATTGACCCTAAAGAATAACTTAGATAAAAAAAGTTGAGGGAACTCTAATTTTCAAGTCATATCATGTTGAAAGATAATAAATTGTTTCATTAAGTTCTGGCATTCTGCTACCTGATGCACACGCTCGCCTTTTATCCGGACTTGGGAAGAAGAAGCACAACAAAGACAGGAAAACACACCTGGATATAATGGTGGACTACAATCTCATACTGCCCCTTTAAACTTGCGAAAAATACCAATTCATCAACCCTCCCATAACTGCATCAAAATTACAAGAGTTCACCTTCTTTTCTTTCTCACCTCACTTTACGTGAGAACTATCAACTTAGAATCTCTATTTTAAGAAAGGAGTGTTCAAACATGCAGGGACATGCAAGATGAATGTATCAACAAGATTCGCTGTGCTAGAATGTACGAAATGAAGAATGGAAATTAGTTCTCTTTCAGATACGAAAAGAGGGATCATGGAGGTCAAACTTTCTTTGTCATGATTTATCTGAACCTCATTAAACAAGCCGGCCTCAATATGCATATAGGGTAAGAAAAAACTCGAGGGCAAAGAGACAGCCAATTTTTACAAGCATGCAGAAAAACTATCAGAAACACAAAACGTCCAAAACAATCATGAATACCTTTCTAGCAGTCTCATCGTCGTAGCCTCATCCAAAACATCCTTCGAGTCACTTAGAAAAGCACGAAATTCTCTAATAAGTGACTGATACTCTGAACCATGATCGCTTGAAGCAGAATCATCCTCCAATAAAAGTCGATTGATCTAGAACAATCAAGGATTGAATCACATACAGTAAACAACTGATTACATCAACAGATCAGACGGACAAATTTCAGCAAAAGAACAATGTGCAGGTTCCATAGGCATCAAGTCAGAATCAAATGTTGAGAAGTGGTAGATATAAGGTTAACTTCACAACCTGACAAATATAGGAACCACGAAGCACCATATTTGAATATAGCAGTGGATTTTTATTTTTTTTATTTTCTCCAGAAACATAAACCTACCTAGATTGAGAATTTTTATTCCATCCCTACCCGGTCCCAAGTCCGGATAAAATGATGAGGGTTGTGTGTTAAATAGTCGACAGCCAACACGTAAAAAGTCCCGTTAGATCTCTCAACATGAATACGACTTGTTGTTGTTTCTCCAGAAACATAGAGGCAATGCTTATAACTGAAAATTGAATCCATCAATGGCCCCAGTGTATGAATTATGTTTCTTTCCTTTCCTTTCCTTTCTTTTTTTTTTCTTTTTTTTTCTTTTTTTTTTCTTTTTTTTTTGGTGTGTGTGGTGGTGGGGGTTGAGGGAGGGGGTGGTTAGTTGCATCTGGCCGGAGAAGAACATGTGAGAGAATCCATAACAGATCTAGGATTTCAAGAAGCGTACCTTGTCCAAATACAGTTCAGTAGCCCAAGTGGAAATCATTGTTATTTGGAACGTATCATCCTTCAAAAGATTATCCAGTTTCCGCAATAAAAAGGTCCTCAATGCATCCTGTGAACAAAGAAATGATCATATGAAGTTTGTTAATAAAATGACACGAATCTTATGATGAATCGATGAGCTATGCAATCAAATAACAAGCATACTTTCGTCATCACCATGTCAACAATTAATCTAGATTTTTGTTTTAAAAAGGTGCAATCAGAAACTAATTTTGGATACCCAAGTTTTCGCGTAAATTGATTTTGGGAGAGAATTACAGGGTAAAAAAATCAACTCTTGGAGAACATAAAAGCCATGTCTTAGGGAGACGGGGAATATAACCATACCTGCTCATTCACACTGATGAACTTCAGAGTAATCTCCTCAAACGACAATAAATAGCTGATCTGTACATCACATACAGCAGTTAGAACTCATGATAGGATGCTAGAAATTTTCATCAGATACAATAGCCAACAGCCAAATAATAAGTGATTGACTAGCTCCACACTCCAGTTAGAACACAGCACTCAACTGGGGTTTTCGCAAAAATGGAAAACAAAGCAACAAAAAGTTTCCCTTGGTTATCTGATACAAGGTGACACAACGTCGATGGCAAAAACACACAAAAAGTAACTGGACTTTTTATTATTATTTTTACGATTATTACAACAAAAGGGACTAAGATAAGTTGATGTTGATGATGATACTGAAGTTAAAAGAAGGTGGCAAAGAGGATTTGTAATATAAGCCGTGAAAACCAAGGTTCTAGATCTCGGATATCGAAAATCGAAACATATCCAATATCGGATAGGAATGATATATCGGGGATATGCATGAATATCGGATTTAGTTTGGACTGAAATATAAATAAATGAAATATGTAATGAAATGTTTAAAAATCATAGAAAAATATGCAAAACCTAAACATAAAGATTGAAAGCATTAAAACAATATCGTTTTACGAAATAAAGATTGAAATCTACTTTACTCTAATCTTCATCTTCATCATCAATCATTTCTTCCTCATCTGTTTCGTCCGACGCCGATGATTTGTAATCATCGATGAGTGATATGTCAGGCTCGACTTCTCCCTCTGATAAATCTTGTGATGATTCAATGTCCTTTTTTTTAGAATTCTTGGATGGTTGCGTGAATATGTAGTTGTAATATACTAGGATTCAATTTAATTTCTTTAAAAACAGTTTAAAAAAAGTATTTAATGTAATTCAAGAAAAAATTGTTTTAAAAATGTTTTTTACCCTAAAAATGGACTGTGATTCAAAAAATTATGTCGGATAATATATCGTTATATCGGATATCGGTAGATATATCGGATGATATTGATCTATTTTTTTCATATCGGATTAATTATACAATATCGTATCGGTGGGGTACCCAAAACAATATATCGGATGATATATCGGTTCATATCGGGGATATTAAAAACAGTGGTGAAAACTATCTAGAAAGTATACAGCACTTCAGATGAATAATCTCATTCTTCTGATCACTGCCCAATGCTTGAACTTCGTGAATAATAAATCCCTAAAACTGCTTTCGACAATAAGTCCCTTAAAAAACTGACTGACACCCTTTTTCACTTTTAAGAATTTTAAGCAGAATTAGGGGAACATCTACAGAACTTCATGAGCTCAGCATTTCTCTTGGATTGGTGGAAGTTACTTAAGATGAGTACGGGTACAAATACTAGTGTCAAATTATCTTTAACTTCGCATAGAAAGATGCTGATCTAAAGAAGTCGTTGGAAGAGAACGCAGATTCAGCCTGCATAGATTCTCCTATTAGACATCAGAGGATAAATAAATTTGCTTCAATTTAGTCTGGAACTCGGAAATGATAACTGGGACCACAATACAACAATCATTATTGCATTGATTTTAAAAAGATCATGTTACCTGAGCGAGATAAACTTGGTCTCTTTGCAGAGCATTACGACAGTTTGCTAAAGCTGCAGCATACTCCTTCATGTCCAAGTACACTTTCCACATATCTCGGCCTTCATCATTCACGGACACCTAAAAAGATGAATGAAATGGTTAAAATAATCAGTAAATCGACATATATGAAGCAAATTATGGCCACTCTTTATCAAGAGAAGGCACGTGTCTTCTACAAATACCTGAAAGATGGAATTTGGTCATATGCATAAAAAAGTCCAGCAGATGCATCACTTGCTAATACCAAAATACCCTTTGAGGCTGACTCTGAAGTAAGATCAAAGTGAAGTTCCTCTATGATCAGCTCACTGATTCTGTTAACAACCTACAAAAGTTATATTATAGACCTTTCAGCTGCATAATCAGACAAATCGTGGAAAGAAAAAGTTGTAAACGCTCATATGAAATAGTCAATAACTTTAAGAGTAAAAGTTCCGAGAGGAATCATGGCATGAGACTTCCTATAGTCTGACATGAAAGAAAGTGCAAATCTATTGCAGACTTACCTTAACCTTGTTGCCGATAAGAAGTAAAAAATGAAATTCAGAGATGGCAAGAGAACTAGGTTTCACAGCTTTAGCACCTTCAGATAACTATGAATAACCCAGGAGAGCCTTTTTCTCTACAAAATTTTCATCGCCATCCTGTGAACCACAAACAAAATTTTACGTGAATCAGTCGAAGATGGTGTTAAGATAATTACTATGGATATTCTATCATAATCTTGAGTTTTGGATAAAGTTAATTCCTCAATATGATACCTGAGCTAGTACAAGTGTATATCCTGCAACCCCATTTGTTGTGGCATTTCTGTCTGTGACTTAGTGGAGTATAATGGGACTTGGTATGTGTTGGGCCGGTCGCTTGTTCACGCTTCAAGTTCATGAAGGACATTCGTGTAAGGACAGTGCTAACATGCTAATAAAGTGTGGGACTTTCATCGTAAGATTGAGGTTTTTTTCTTTCCATTTTTCTTTTTTTTTTTTTCTTTTTGTTTTTTTTAAGATGGTTCCTCAACAGAAGGCATATCAGATGTCTTTTACGAGAACATCAAGCCAGCAATGGAACTAAGGCCTCAGCTTAGAAATCACATTCAATTGATGGACCTGTTAATCAGTAGAACTGAATATAATGAACATAATTACATAATAACTGCTGTGCAGCAATGACACTGCCATGCTGTCCTGAAGACCAGGTAGCGTCATGGCGCATGGCACTTATTCAAGGTCAAAGTAGTGGACATGAAGGCGATGCCATTAAGGTTCAAAGAAGAGAAAAGAAAAGAGCAACAGGAAAGATCTTTCCTCACCTATGACTTGCTCCGAAATTGAGGCCTCCATAGTAGATGTCAGCTCCAGAACAACAACAACAATAACAAATCAAGTCTTTATCCCATCAAATGAGGTCGGCTACATGAATACGACGGCGCCATTCCAATTGTAAGTACATCATCTTCTGTAAGATTATGATAGGTCATATCATATTTCAAGGTTTCTCTCATGATCTTTTTAGATCTCTCTCGTCCTTTCTTGACATGTGCTAACTCCCAAACTTCACATCTCCTAACAGAAGGTGTGATTGTCTGCGTTTCAAATGATCATATCATTTTAGTCGTGACTCTCTCATCTCATCTTTTATTGGAGCCACACCCACTTTATGCCTGATAACTTCATTTCGTATCCTATCTATTCTTGTATGTCCACACATTCACCTTAACATTTTCATCTCGTTTACACTCATCCTCTGTACATGCTGTCACTTAATTTCCCAATATTCTGACCCATACAGCATCGCTGGTCGAATAACTGTCTTGTAAAACTTTCTTTTTAACTTGGTAGGTATTTTCGGATCACATAACACCCCTGAAGCATCCTTCCATTTCAGCCAATCTGTTTTAATCGTATGATCAATATCTACATCAATTCCTCCATTCTTATGTAGCATCAAACCTAAATATTTGATGCCAACTCCAGAAAGCCATGCAAAATTAATTGCTCTTCTTTGTTTAATGAAAAAATGTAGTTCATTGCAGATGGAGTAGAGAACATTATCTTCGGTATAGGAGCTACATTATACGTGAATGACCAATGTTCGGAAAAACATTAGGTGGTCCAAGGAAATCGAGCCACCTTCTAGCACCTAGACTTAATTGCTAGCCTAAAGTATTTAATAAGATGTTCCAAGACAAAGATTACTTAATTGCTAGCTAAAGTTTTGAAGTTACACCTATGTCTATACTCATAATAATACAACTTAAATTAGGGATGGATAAGGCCCTTAGCTTACCTACTTGGATTTTCACCCGGAAGTTCCATAAAGTGCACCGCTCGGTCCAGATAACTGGCAAAGACAGTCTATATATTGCATTAGAAGTCAACAAGGAGAAATAAAAATTTTAGAAACTGAACAGAACAGATCGACTGAAAAATATGTATTTGCTTTGAGTAAACAAATAAATAATCAACAAAGAAGCATAAACTTCAATAGCGCATTTAAACAACAGAAGATGCATATAGGATTAAGCAATAGAATCAGAGACCTAATGCCACCAGGTAGACTATCAGTCTATCACTGAAGAACTACTTTAAAGCAGATAGCGAAAGAGTGAGGGTTGAAGTTTACCTCCAGGTGATCCTATTCCAGTAAAAGAATAAAGTCTTCTAGGGCTAACAGCCATCACATAATATCTAGTTCCACCATTGAATATGCTTGTTGTTTCCATCTGCAGAAGTACAGAATAATTAAAATGAAGTTCAAGTTCACTAAACAATGAGACCGAATGAAACAAAAGGACCAAAAACAACAAAACCCAAGCATTTTCCACTCTAGGAGGGGTTGGCTGAGTTAGCCACATGATTAGTGTGATGCCCGTTCTGCTCTATGTTGGAGCATTATTATACTACTACTTTGGGTATAATCAAACATCTAGTTTAAAGCAAGACACATCACCTGCAAGTCCATAAATGACTCCAGAAGTTCTGTTAGTTCAAACAAGAACTTGATGTATTTCTCCTTCTTATCTTTCTCATCCACAGCCATCTCATGAAGCTGACCATTGTCAGTGCTAAGAATGATTTCCTTCGTTGAGCCTGAACAAAAATTACACAAATGAAAGAGCTTCACACAGCTGCAGTACAAATTCAAGACTCTAATAAAAGTAAAATCCAGCCGAAGATTCATGTTAACTTCAAAAGGTAAAGTCACAATAGAAGTTTTAACATGCGAAAACAAATTTACGTACTATGTATGCTCCCTTCATCTTACAACGTCTTTACCAGACTACTAATCATTCTTTGAAGTATTACAAACCTTGGCAGAGTAAATTAAAGAAGTAAAGCAACCATCCACAAAATTTAAGTGAAATACATAGATATTTCTCCTAGATAGTTTCTACCCCATCAGAAGTTACAAAGTTGTTTCAAATAGTCTGGTTATCCAACTTTGATAGTCTCAGAACTTAGCACAAAGTTTTCTGTAGAAAACAGGAAAACAGAAGATGGGAAGTCAAGAGGTAAAACATGCAAACCACAAGAACATATTACCTTCGGTTATCAGTTGCCTATTCCAAGCAACAGCATTCACCACTAAGCCTTTCAATTTACTCAAAACACGAGGTTTGCTCCACTTTGCATGGGTATAAAATGTCACAGCGCCTCCATTGCCAACAACCGTGGCGATACAGTGGCTCCCACCAGGATCAACAAAAACACGATTAATAGATTGGTCACCAGTTTGACCCAAGGAGAGATCAATATCTGGAAAGAGAGAACAAAAACACGAGAACAAAATAGCACTGCTTGACATATGATTCAACCAGCAGCACCAAAAGTTTATCTAAAAAATAACCAATGTAAAATTCATCAGCCTGATGCTACCAGCTGCTTGGAGCTAGTTATTTCTCAGGCTGCACCGTCTCAAGGACAGATACCTCAGCATCAATGATTGATCACTAACTACTAATTCTCTTCGTTACAAGTCTTGCACATGGACAGATATCCCACATGGATCAACCAATAATGAAGATAAAGAACAGAAAGGAAAAAACATGGAAATCAAAAGAGAGTGTAGTTCACATGAGGTCTAATCTTCTTCTTTGTCAAAGACCCAATCTCAAATGATGTAGAAATAAGAAACCCAAATTGCCAACATACTTTCTACATACCATAGGAATCTCCCAGTCCAAAATCATGCCGGATAATCCACCCCTTACTGGTCCCCGGCACGATCACGTCATTGCCAGCAGCCATACAAGTGATAACCCCGTGACCTTTGGCAGCATACCTTTCGAGAAGGTCTACCGTGAAAACTTGTCTTGTCACATCCATCTTCAGGCTGAGAACTCGTAAACCTGGAAACGACCGCAATCATGTCATGTTTGCAATGCAAAACTATTTCCATGCATGCAGAATATGGATCAAGTATGTCAAGCTATCCACAACACAACTCTATCAATAGTCAAAACACCCAAGTCACACGCTTCACCGCTGAAGTAGCTAACTTTACTGGCCAAAACAAAAGGCCAAATGAACAGCTAAACTATTGATGTTTAAAAAGCAGCAAAACCACAATTTAATTATCCAAACAAATGGCATAATACTAGCATGTGAAATCTTCCCTGATTTATAAAGTTACCAGATTCAATTTCCAAGCAACTGTTAGACCATTATGAAAAAAAGTAACTACCAAGGGCAGACACCAGCACCAGCTGTTCGATGGCAAAAATCTAATCATACCTCTTACAAAAATGCCAGTGACATACGAAATTTTTTCTCATTCAAATCGTTGCTGGGCACAGAAATCGGATCAAACGAATTCGGAGTCACAAATCGAAAGCGGCGACACGATTGGACGATCCAACTTTGAACTCACGATCACAGGTTCCAGAGACGATAAATAAATGGAAATTAGGGCAAACAAATGCGACAACGTGATTCATTTTCAGCGAATCTGTGAGAAATCAATAGAAGATATCGAAATCAGGGTGCGTTTACCAGTGGTGCTGAAAACGGCGAGGCGACCGATCGGTGAATCCGGCGATTGGTTGCTGACAGCGTATGGATTGGATTTTTCACTTCGTTTATCGTTGCTCACTCTTCCATGTCCAATTTTTAAACAGGATTCTCCCAAATTTATTTCTCTGTAGGCTGTATATTAGAGAATTTAGCTACTCAAGTACGGTTTGCTGAGAATATTGTCAACGAAAAATGTCTCATTTTTGTTCGCCTGAACCAACATTTTTCATTTGGCAAATTGTATAAGGGAGCTTGTTTTTTTTTTTTTTTTTTTTGTGAATATTGAATTGACACGTATGATTTATTGAAGCATCGGCTATCACCGTCAACTCTCTCTCTCCTTCCCCTCTTGTTCCTCTACATGATCGTCCATATGTTTGGTGTTTTTTATATGTTTCATTTGTGTCGTGAGTAACCTCATAACTTACATAATCATAACTTAGAAAATGCTATATAAAAATTATCTATTTTTTTTTTATCAAACACAACAACAACATAGGAAGCTTAGTAAACCTCAAATACCTAAAAAGTACAAGGCATTTGTTCTAGCTGTAATTCATTGTGGAATTTACGAATGTTAAAATTAATTTGGATATATTTTATAAAATATATGAATTTATAATATCCTATTTTTAATAGAAATTATGTTTCTCGATATATTTTGATTAAAAACGATCCGATTTTTGACATGATCATGGAGAATGAATCAAAGTATAATCCAAAATTTGAACCAAAGAATGAATTGTTCTAATATTGCAATCTATCTTGGGTTTATAAGTTAAGTAGGGGCATTATTGTCTTCAAATCATGCAGGCAAGAGACGCAAGACCGCAGGAGACTGATAGACCTCATTTGCTACACACGCATGACAATAAGCTCAACCGATCAATCTCAAATTACGCTTTGCTTATAAGGAATTGGCACCACAACAAAAATCCAAACATAGCAATTCCGAACTAATCCATGATTGAATTTAAAATATCTTGCTAGAGAAGCTTTGCAATTGGTCACATTCAAATCATCAAACGACCAACCGAACCTGTGCAAACTTTACATTTGTTCAAATTCAAGTCATTGAACAATCAAACAATCCTGGGCAAGCTTCTTCGAAGGCGGCCCTAAACCATACTCCATACTAATCAAACGAAATTACAACACCGACAAAGAACAAACTATACAATATCAATATACAAAGACATCCAAAGCATCTAGTGATCCATGCCAGCTCTTGGCTTCTCCTACAATGGCATCGGTCCATGATAACTTCGATGGCATGAGTTCCAAACTGGCGGCATACTTCCACACTAACCATAACAAAAAATGTTGAGATCATTCTTTGTCCGACAACAGATAAAGACACTGGTTTGATCATTCGGGTACATCTTCAAGCTCTTCCAAAGACAGCTATTGGACACGTAAATCATATACGCCTATAAATGAAGTTCCTGTCGATGAATTCAAGATCTCCGAGCAAAATAAAACAGAATACTCCCCTGGAGCAACACAGAATGCAACGCAAAATATTTGGGAGCCTTAAAAAAACATTAAAGTCAGCCACCACATTGCTGTCATGATCACAAGATCTAAACTACGGTGCTTTCATTTAACCCCAATCTGACAGACTAATGCAAGAGTAGAACATCATGGCTACGTTCTAATACAAAAACAATCCTCAAAACATGTAACCATGTCGTACATGAACAAGGGACAAATTCATTGCAATTCGATTACAGAAACAATTCTATGCATGTCATGACCCGATTGGTAAGCGATATGAATTGCAACAAATTATGCACCTCAGTGGAATCAATAGAGATCATGTGCAATGTAGCTTAACTAGGTAGGTTCTCCCAGTGAAGCAGAGACCTGGTTTTCACAACAACTCATTAAGGTCAATGATATTATTCATCATCAGCACCACAACAACAATAACCTCTCCGACCAAGCCAACCCCGTCAAGCATCTGTAATTCAAGAAACTGAAGGGAAAACAACAACAATGCAACGACCAGGTAAAATTAAATGTGCGATGAAATACTATGAATGTAGCGGATAGATTTGGAGGCAATTACAAAAAGGTATGATGTTAAGCTCCACGTTAAACACCGCAAGGTTGTATGCCTCCATGACTAGACTCCAATTGATTGATGTTGGTAGTCAAGAGAAGTCTAAAGGTGAGCGAGGCAAATCCCTATCCAATTTAATCCAATCAAACCCAAATTCAAACAAGTAAAAAGTGGAAAAAATAAAAAATACGCAAAAATAACAGAAAAGATTTTCACAGGAGAAGATGTGATGCGAGCGCGAGAGCGGCAGACAACGAAGGAAGACGGGAAGAAGGGAGACAATCAGCTCAGCGGCGCCGAAGGGTGGAGTGGGAAAGATTTTTTAGTATGGAACTGAAACCCTAGAAGCATATGTAAGAGGGACCCGGATCCTGTGTCTTTTTGAAAACCAACTTTGGTTTTTTTTTTTTAAAATCTGAAAAAATATATATTTAAAATTCTATTAAAAAAATAAAAATTATCAATAAATCATTTTTTTAAAATATTTGATTTTTTTTTAAAAAATAAATAATTATTAAATCATTTCATTTTTAATTAGACTTAATTTGATTTGATCATTCATTGATTAAAACTAACCTATTCGTAATTCTCTCAAAAAAAAAATTAATAAAAATAACTACCAAAGACCCGGATCGCATGTAATTGGACTCCCAACTATAGGGATCCCATTGCAAGTAAGAGGGATATGGGTCGTCCGCTATACTCCTCCCTTTGCAGTCTAGTTGTAGTAATTTTGGGCCATTGAAATGACTAAAAAAACTCTAAATATTTTAAATCTTAAAAATAAAACCTCTAAATTTTAAAAATAAAATTCTAAATCCTAAATAAAATCCTAAACCTTAAAGATAAAATCATAAATCTTAAAATTGAACCCCCTCGAAAAAAAAAAAAAAAACAAAAAAACCAAACTTCTACGGCCACGGACAGCTCAGATGGGATACAGTCGGGGATCCACTCCCATGTAAAAGTAACTTTACCCCAATATCATTCGCATGGCCATTTGCAAAATTGACCATAAACATGAAAAAAAAATACCCATATACCATTGTCAAATGTATTATCAATTTATGATAATATCATTTATTTTCTCAAATTTGACAACAAAAAAAACATTATCATATGTCAACATCCATGAAATTCACATCATCAAATGATTTATCCTCAAATTTGACATTTCCATGTATCTTACACCCATGAAGTTTGAGATTTTGATTGACATTTTTTATTTTTTGATAAATGAAAATAACAATCATGAATATAGATTATAACATTATTTGCTTTGAAAAATTATCATTTACATTATCAAAAAATTGAATGACAACCTAAATGAGGGCTAATGGGTAGAGTTGCTCTAATGGAGGAACTTTAAATTTACATGTTAAATTTCATACCAATTCACATAATTCCCTCCGCCAAGTGCATGGTGAGACAAAAATTAGATATAAACATTTTATGATTGATATATGCTTATAACCAAAAAAATAATAATCTATTTTTGATGTTCTCAAAAATGTCAAATCCATAATGAACGGATTCGCTCGCTTAATACATGGTCAGAGGAGAGAGTGATTATCATTAAGTTAACCTCTCTCTCTAGACAAATGGTCAAATTTCAAAAAGTGGGTCATATCACGAAAAAATTGAGCACGAAGAGAGCACATAAAACAACAACGCATTTCCATAACCTGTCAGCTTAATACCAAAAATTAGAGAATAAGAATGACAGACCAGAAAGCAGAACATTATGTTACGAAGAGAGTGATGGAGTTGGCTGCGGTCGCTACACAATCATCCATGTCAAGTGCCGGTACCCCGCCCACTGCACAGCCACACGAATAGCAACAGCTAATGCGACGCCTACCAACGGCAAAGGCAGTTTCCGCGTCTCACCTTCTCAGCTTCTTCCTTTCCTTCCTCTGGATGTTTAGAGTGGTGACCAATGGCCAACCCTGTGAAAGAGATCAATGCAACAGCTCTAATCCATGACTCTCCGACTGAGGCTAGCACTGCTGCCACAGGTAATGCAGATGAAACATAATCCCTCTTCTTCAAGAACCGAGCACACAAGAAAATACCCAAAAGTAACGTCCAAAAGAAGGGCTCGGAGATGAAGCCTCTCACAGCAGCATAGCCGATGATGCCTGAGAATGTTAACAGATTTGGTTGGCTGTTTACGGAGTCAGGAACAGCTGCTTCTGATATGGACAGGACAATCGAGGCTAGCAGGATGATGGTGGTCAACTCTGGAACTGGAGCGGATGATACGATCCCGGAATAAATAGACCAAATGGCAGAGAGTGAAGTCTCTATGACGTCACCGAAGTAATAATAAAAGACAGATCCGACAAATTTCAGCAACTCGGGGGTGGAACGAACAATAAACTTGAGAGAATTTTCCAATTTTTAAGCTCCCACAGAACAACCCTCCATGAATATGTATAGAGAACAGCCATCACTCCTCCAACTGTCAACAATGAACAGAGATGACAAAAGGTAATGTTTATATTTCAAAACAGCAGCTTGTGCATCTGTTCAAGAGATGATATACGTCTATCATTGATCTTAGGGCAGGGGAATATAAACTCATATAGAGCTGTAAGTATTCACGATACGTCATTCACAAGGACTTTGCTTCAAGGAAGTGAACAAAATAAATAGCAAAATGCACCAGATCCACCGATGAAATTTGGAATGAGTCACAAGCTGTATACTAAAATACCAAGCATGAAGAATTGATTACTTCTGATCAATGCATACCTGCGCCCCATGGACAACAAAAGGAAAGAAAAAGTGCATACCAGAGGGGGCAAAAACCGTGATGTGATTCTCAAATCGGAAGTCTGTTAATTTCAAGAAAAAGAGAGACACTACAGAGACACTGGAAGTGAACAAAATGCACTCATTCATTATCTTCGAAACTACAGCCATAGCTGAAATTTCTTGTTAAAGTCTAAAGCCATAGTAAGAGTTGATTGAAGCATAAGCATCTTGTCGCTGCAAGCATGAAGCATGCTTGCTTTCATATTACATCAACACCAATATTGAATTGTGTCACAACAAGAACAAACTCGCAGAACACTTTTTTCTTGTTGGATAACAGCCAAGTAAATGTCCATGATAGTCCATCTCCATGGATAATGAACACTTCAGACATCTCTTGGCATTCGAGTCTAGTGGCACTAGTCCCTCATCTAATTCCTTTCACTTTTGTCTCTTCTCCCCGATCATCAAGGAGTAATCACATTTCAAACAATGTGATATGGTTAGCGTCCCAGAGAGGTAACGATCAACTCATGTCCATAGGATCCATAACCATCAAAGCACCATCTCTCAGATCCTAGGGCCTTCTACATAAGCCCCAAAGCTGCTTCCTGGTTCTTCTTGCAGGAATGTTCTCTTGAACATAAACCGTACCGAAATCAGATCCTAAAGATACTTCCACTACGAGATTCATAATGAACCCAACTCCAAATTTTTAGTCCAATATTATGCAACTCCAACAATAGTTCGTACTTACAAGTGAAAACAATCCATCTAGGGCAGAAAACAAATATCCCAACTATTCCCAAGCTCATAACCACACCACAAAGCAGTGTTTCCTGCACCTCTTTTTACACCAACCAACTCCTTGTCATCAACCGAAGTAACGAAGGTACCAATCATTTCATCGCAATGATACATATATTTAACTACATCGTAACCTCTTTTAGTATCACTAAAGATATTAGTAAAATTTTCTTGTCTTTCTAAGACAACACACACTCACCTCGCCGTCCCTATATAATGAGATAAAGGCTTGCTTCGTTGTCTGGGTTTGTTATTATCCAACGCACATTAACCTCTAACCTTACCATATACTCCAATCCGAGCACAGCAGCACTATCACAAAAAGCCCTAAATCTCAATCCCTGAAACAAAGCAGACAGGTAGTCATAGCCACGAAGACGACGAACCTAGGAACCAAGGCCAGAGAACCGGCGGCACGGGAGCAGGCCTCGTCAGACGCCGAAACCTATCCGGCAATGTGCTCTCACTCCACCTCTCTTTCTCCTCCTCCTCCTCCTCAACCTTCAATTCCACTCCGCCCTTCCACTCCGCCTCTCCTCCATTCGCCGCCGCTACGGCCCAAACCCCCAACAACCTCTTCTCCTTCCGCTTCAACAACAACGAATCGAAGCAATGTCTCAGACTTCCATGAGTTCTGAATCGGAGCATTGAGTGTGAATGGATGGGAGAGGCGAGGGGTAGGTGGTGGGTTGAAGGTGAGGGGAGTTTGGGGTGGCTGTGGAGGAGAGGAGTGGAGGACAGGGCGGTGGAGAGAGACATGGTGAGGGCGGCGGTTACCGGTGGCGTTATGGCATTTGACGTCAGCGATGGGGGAGCGGCGGTGGCCGGAGAGGGAGGAGGGGTTTATCGGATTGGATGTGATGTACTTGTACCACCTTTGTCAAATATCTTGAACATACATGGTTAGATGCTCGAATACACTCCATCTCAAAACGAGTAAAACGAATCGATCATAAACACGAAGAAGTGAGAAAAATGATATTCTTTTCGTCCATGATGTATATTCCCTCCGTTCTATATATTTTATAATTTTATATTATTTTATACTTATTAAGATGAATCGCGTTCTCATATCAAATCATATCTGATCAATCCATAACATGTATTAGATTGACGTACGTAACTCACACATTCATTGATGTTTCACGATAAATCTATAAAAAAAAATTATATTTGATCGTCGTTACGTACGTGTCAAATTTTACAGCGACATACGTGCAAAGTAAAAACGCTGCAAAATAAGTGAGATGAAGAGAATACAACATTTGTCTATTTAAATCGTAAACCGTCCCAAAATATAAGAACCAAAAAACAACAAAAAGATACCCCATTAAGTAACTTTTTTCAACTATAAACAACAAAACAAACATCTATTATCATACATCTAGTATCTCCTCTTATAAATCACAAGTGTTAAAATAAATCTCACTATTACGAAAAAAAAAATTTCCATAAAATTACATAAAAATTCAACACGCACAAATCAATCCATTTTTTATATTAGTAGAACGGAGGGAGTAATGGAGTATAATGATATAATATAGATTAACCTCAAATTTTTCTATTTATAATAAGGTTAATTTTTTTGGGATTCACAGATGACAGGAGTATAAAATTATCATTATCATCACAAAAATTATTAACCCAAGGCATTTATTGTCACCCGATGTTTAGAATGATCAGCTTGTACCTGTACTATACTGCATACATGTCATCTCTATTGAAAGAGTCCAGCGCGTGCTGAATCCATAACATGGGGAAGAGCGGTCGAAAAACAAGCTCTTAAGTTCCCATTGTTACCATTAGCAGCAGAACTGTTCCGATTTCGAACAGATGATGGTCTATGTATGTATGGGACTTGATTAGCCAATATGCGATATCTGTCATGCTTTTCATTCCTGATGCATTAACCAGCTACTACCAGGCGCGATCTTTACACTTCGTCCTTCCATCCGTCTCCTTACTCTGTCGGCCTCCTCGTGCCTCCCCTGACTGGCGTATATTCTAGCCAACAATACATAGTTAGCCGCATTGTCCGGCTCTATCTCGAACAAAGCTCTGCCCGCAATCTCGGCCAGCTCCACTTCTCCGTAAGTCCTGCAAGCTCCCAGCAATGCGCCCCAAGCCTTTGCAGTCGCCTTCATTGGCATTTCTTTCAATACCTCATACGCCTCGTATAACCGCCCTGATCTGCTAAGCACATCCACTAAACAAGAGAAGTGATCAGCGGTTTGTTCCACACCATAGTAACTTCTCATCCTTGAAAAGTATTCTTTTGCCTTATCGGGCAATCCAGCATGACTACACGCTTTCATCACAGACAAAAACGTGATCGCATCAGGCCTAACGTTCTCCACCTCCATTCGATCAAATATCTCAAGCGCCTTCATTGCCTCTCCATTGAGCGCATAGGCCGAGATCAAGCTACTCCAAGCCACCACGTCCCTCTCCTCCATACTCTCGAACACACGAAACGCATGATCAAGACACCCGCACCGCCCATAAGTTTCCACAAGACAACTCCTAAGCTGCGGATCCGGATCAATCCTATTCCTGATTGAATACCCGTGTATCTCCTTAATCAAACCCAATGCCGCCAACCCCACACACACCGGCAACAAAGCCAGCACCGTAACCAAATTCGCCCTCACTCCAAACCCCAACATCCTCCTATAAAACCCGATCGCCATATTCCCATCACTCCCGCCCAAACACCCAATAATCGCATTAAAACTCGACGCGTTCCTCTCCACATCCATGCTCTCAAACAACCCGACCGCGGTCCCCACGTCCCCGTTCCTCACATAAACCGATATCATCGCGTTCCAGACCACCACGGTCCTTCCCCTCTCAGACATTTCGTCGAACACCTTCCGTGCCTCGACCACGGACCCGCATTTCCCATAACAGTCCACGAGCGCGCAGGACACGAACGGGTTATGGAGGAAGGATGTTTTGGTGAGGTGGGAGTGGAGGGAGGTGGCGAGGAGAGGGAGGCGGAGGGCGGCGCAGGATTTGAGAGCGAGGGGGAAGACGAAGGCGTCAAGGGAGACGAAGAGGGTGGGGGAGGAGTGTAGGTGGTGGAAGAGGGCGAGGGCGCGGTGGTGAAGGGAGGTGTTCACGAGGGTGGAGAGTTGTTTCGTTAGGGAGAGGAGGCGGAGGTGGTTTGAGGTGTAGGATGTCATCGAGGGTGCCGTTGCCAGTGTACATGCTGTTGCTACATGGCCATGTTTTGCGAGCTCTTGTTCTGAGTACTGTTTTCTTTCGCATTAATTGAATTGAATATATTGAAATTTTGAGTTATTTTAATCCGGGAATTGACTTATGAGAGAGAGGTTGTTTGTGCAAACAAAATTTATCAGGGGTGTTTGACTTGATCTATCATTTTAAGTCTTGAAAATAGTAAATTTTTTTTCAATTTTAATTCGAGAAAATGATATTCAATCCTGCTTAAGTATTGAGTCATGATACGTTATTCTCATCAAATTTAAAATTATGTATTTAGTTTTTTTATCGTCAAAAGAAATCGTATTATTTTTACACGAAATCATATAAAAGAAATTCATAAAATGATTATCTTAATATTCTTCATAAATCTTAAATAAAAGTTGAATTATTTTGATACCAAAAAAGCATTTAAAGAAATTAATAAGAGGATCGTTGGTAGATTTTGAAAGTTTAGAGGATTGTTGTGTTAGAGTCCAATAGTTAAGAGGATTTCATGCTTTTTTTTTCTTTTTAATTCTCAATTATATATATTTTCCCTTTTTATATTTTAAATTTCCTAAGCACTCAAAATCTTTTACATATAAAAGTATTACAAATAATTTGGACATCCTAATATAACAAAAAGATACAAAAATAATGAGAAAAATGAAGTAATACGAAGAAGAATGAACTTCACATTGATAATGGGTAGATTTGTGTGTTTTAAGATAAATTCAAAAAGTTTTATTAATGAAATTAAACTCCTTAAAGCATCAAAGTCGTTGTAGTGTAGTGGTGAGTATTCTCGTCTGTCATCCGGATGGCTCAGGTTCGATCCCTGCATTCTAGGTCACTTAGAAAAGCACGTAGTATAAAGTTCAACCTGATAAATCAACTAAATACACAGATGATTATCACAGTAAACTCGCTGTGGCAAGAGTTCTTCGAACTTGCACTTGCAAGGTTTATGGCACTTTTTAGAGGTAATAAACATGATGCCATAGTCGTACAATTTATCCAGTCCATCTGCGGATTCCTGCACCAAACTTATGCTATTTTGTTATCTGAATTGGGTGTTTGCTGCAGCTAGAATAGAGAAGCCTTCACTGTGCCCTTATACAACTAAGAGCACAGCAACAGCAGCAAGGGCAGACAACAGCAGCAGCAACGGAACAGGACAATCTCATTAGTGGTCCTCTGCTTGATTTCCGACAATGTTTAAGAAAAATAGATAGAATTATAATCTGGTAGCTTCCACAAAGCTGTTTCTTTTAATCAAGGGTGTGAGTTATAAGGCTGCTTCCTGTTCTCATTTACTTATTTAAAGAAATGACGACAAGGGCCGAGTCAGGAATCCTTATTCCAATATGGTACGCATATTTCAATACAAAGCACAGTATATGAATTCACAGATTGCTAGAGAAAAACACAACCTTGCATCCAACGTTGAACACCAAACATGTTTGTTTATGCTTCTTATTGTTTACTAATCCATCCTAAATCATCGATGTACATGGCTGATATTCTCGACTTCGAAGTGGATAGACAAACCCCTTTGACTTTACGTTAGAAAAATTGGTAGCAGCTGGCTTTCTGTTGATGTGGTTGCCATGATCTCATACATTTCCCCTTCTTAGTGCTTGCCCATTACTCACCCTCTACTCGCATTGAACGGTTCACTTCGTTTATCTCTACCCTTTTCTCCCTTCACGGCCTTAGAAGCTCAAATAGGTCGGAAGAAGGGGAGGCCGAGACAAAGGCGGAGCTAAAATGAATGATCTGTTCTCGAGCTCCTTCGAAAAATACAAAGACAATAAAGAGCAAGCATTGCTCGATGACATTGAGACGGGCGGGCAAACAGCAGGGAAAGAGGATCTTAATCTCGACAAATTCTTCACCGATGTGGAGAATGCCAAAGGTGACATGGAGGTCGTGGAGAAGCTCTACAAGGAGCTACAAGCAACCAATGAGAAGTCGAAGGTGGCCACAAATGCGAAGGCAGTCAAGCAGCTGAGATCCCAGATGGATTCTGATGTCGAGCAGGTCCTGAAACGCGTCAGAATCATTAAGATCAAGCTAGAGGCACTTGAGCGGTCAAATGCTGCTCAACGTGCACTTCCTGGCTGCGGGCCTGGGTCTTCAGCTGATCGATCAAGGACGTTGGTGGTTACTGGACTAGGAAAGAGACTCAAGGACATGATGGATAGTTTTCAGTCCCTGCGGGCTAAGATGCAAGCCGAGTACAAAGAGACTGTCGAGAGAAGGTACTTTACAATAACGGGCGAAAACCCTGGTGAGGAGATGATTGATAATTTGATATCAAGTGGAGAGGCGGAGATACTCCTCCAAAAATCGATCCAAGGGCATGGAAGGGGCCAGATAATGGACACCGTGAAGGAGATCCAAGAGAGACATGATGCTATGAACGAGGTCGAAAAAAGCTTACTCGAGCTACATCAGGTGTTCTTGGACATGGCAGCGTTGGTTGAAGCACAAGGGCAACAACTCAACGACATAGCGAGCAATGTGGCACGAGCTGATTCGTTCGTGACAAAAGGAATAGGGGAGCTTCAGGTGGCGCGGCAGCATCAGAAGAGTTCGAGGAATTGGACTTGCATCGCCATCATTCTTGGTTTGATCATTGTTGTTATAATTCTGGTTCCTGTATTGCTATCAACCTTACTCAAGTCCTAGAATGCATCCCAGGTGCAAGAAATGAGTTCTAGGATATGTTTTTCAGTCATAGATTCGCTTGTTACATTCTCTGCTCAAGCAACAAAAACTCGAGGGTTAGGAAAAACCCATTGCTATCCTAAATCAGGGATTCTTGGTTCGCTTCCAAGAATTGGTGAACAAAGACTTTAAATAGCATGTCGGATGGAACATACAAAGGAAACCTGTTATGTAATTCTTTTGCTGTGGCTTTTTGTCTAGGGGTGAGTAATTCAGTAATACATGTGTGTCCCCGTATTTGCTGAGATCAAAGCAATGAGATTATGGAAGTGGAAGAAACTTCCTTCCCTTCTAGTTAAAGAAGCCAAAAGGAGAACAAAGGAGCATGAAAAAGATTAAAATACTGGCCACCCTTGATTTAGCTAACTAATTATCGGATGGTCTGACTAATACTAATAGACACTTATCTTGCACGAGTTTGAAGTTCAAGTCTTAATAATGCTATAGTAGACCTTCAAAAAATTTATTCTATTCTTCAAATGATTTAATCAATTTGATTATAGGAATGTTCCTACGTAATTCTATCAAATATAAAATATAAAAAAAATATTCATATAAGATAAAGTTATCCAAAACTGTTTTTTTATATATTAAATCCTTGGAAAAACGACTTATCAATAGAGAACTCTACTCGATTACAAGTATAAAAGGCACCAACCAGAAATAAGGTTTTCTTTGTGGAATTAGTTCAGTTCTTTTCCTCCCCTGGCGACAAAGAACGGACCATCTGTTCCTCCCTGATTCTCATTGTAGCACAGAGAGCTCAGACTCGAAACGGCGACTCGCATTACGCCGGGGTCTCGCTGCCGGCGCCGGTACGTACTCTCCTCCCCCTCTTCTTCTCCGATATTTGTCTCGTTGTTTCGAGAATCGAACCAAAAATGTTGCGATTGTTTGCCCTAATTTTGATTTTTTACTGATCGAAGATGAAAATGTGAAGCTCGTCGTTTTGGTTTGTGCGATAGTGTGATTGAGGATTTAGTGTGGGATTTTAGTCGATTCGTATCGCTTTTGGTTCTGTGTTTCTGTTTTTAATTCTCTGACAGACGAATCGAAACTGTTTAGTATCAGTTTTGGTGATTAACATGAAGAATTAAGACTGCACAAGTGGAGCTTTTGAACAACACCTTGTATCATGCCTAATTGACTAGTCAGTAATGATCAACCACTAATCTACTGAGCATATTGAATGATGAAATGAGGGTTTAGTCGTAATGATCTTACATAATTTCCACGAGATAGGTGTCAAGTTATAGATCTACATAATGTAGTTGTCACACTAGTGATAATCTTCTAATGGTAGATTTTATTTGATTATGTACCTGCCATTGCCATCCAGTCTTTTGCTGAATGATTACAAGGGTGTCCTTGCTCGTCTATTACGTGGCAATCGTTTCTAAGATTCTCATAATTAAGTTCATATCCCTTGCGTAGTTGCAGGTAAACAACATCCATGTGTCCAAACTTTTTAGTTTGCTTAGTTTTAGACGGTGCTGTAAGTGAATCTCGTAATTTATTGGCTTATCTGAGGATTCCAAAGCTCTAATACGGATTGCTAGTTGACTCACTGCTCTCTCTACACAAAAGCATTTTCTCATTTTAAGATAGATGTCTCATAACTGCAAACCCAGTCCCCAGTATGCATTGTTAGTTTACTTTGAAGCTTGCAAGTTATAGCTAACTCGGTAGGTTA
>JAOVYX010016682.1:0-23993 GCA_035668315.1 Drosera spatulata
GTAAAAATCTTTGTCTCAATTTATTTTTGCGCACTTGTTATTGTTTGTGTTTATTATTAACCGATCCGTTCGTAACAATAACTCAATCAGTAAAACTCAACATAGTTTTTGTCAGCTTACAGTGCTATAACGAAATGGTTAAGTAGCTCATCAGAAGGCTTGATCACTAAAAATGGACTAAAGTAATAAATCTTACAGTAGATAAGCCATATCTAAGCAGCTTACGCTAAAGATGTCTCAATTTTTAACCCAATCGCACTTAAAGTGACTTGTGGTTGAAAACCTAGCACTAGAGCATAGATGGGCTTCAGCTCCATTCCATTTCAAGATGATTTGTACAATGGTTTGATAATCAAGATAGAGGGGCCTGTTCGAAGAGTATCCTGTTCACAAGTTTGAATCTTGGAATACAACAGTTCTTTCACTTGAAGGACAAGGTTGTAAGAACTACGAAGTTCCACTTAGGCCCTGCTGTGAACAACCTCTCGGCACTGGGCATATTTTGTTAACTAAGACGTACTTCAAGAAAAGATCGCCGTTTTTAGCCTACAAGAGTAAAAACTATTTCTTAGAGAACAAGGATTGCTAAAGACTTTAGTGCTCCTATCTAGGATGCCATTCACAGATGATATCCGACTCTCCAAATAAGCCAACCAAACTCGCGCATAAACATGACACTCATTCCGCCACTAAATCAACATCAACATTTTATATTCTGAAAAAGTAGATAATTCCTACACCTGAACATAGATTATACTCATATCTGATATGAAAAAGACCGTGTCTGACTCACACGTGAGACACTTCATGGTTGAATCCTAGTCATGTATGAGCAAATTTACAAATACAGTTATGGTTCAAAAGTTTAGTTGATGATGAATCGGATTAATTTTCTAGCAAAGTACCACTTGAACTTTTCGAGCTAATCTAATTTGTCCAATTCACCAATTAAGTTGTCACACCATGTCTTTGAGAGTTACAGAAACATGTAAAACTCACCTCATGAACATCATAATTATGAGCAGGTGGTTGCCCACAAATAGAGCTCGACTCAAATAGAACTTCAACTTAGACCTCAGATTTCAGAAACCTAAACTGGGCAAAACCGGCCAATTTTCGGGCCCCAGTGTTATTTTTAAAAATGTTTATAAAGTCGCTCTAAGGGCTGAACGTTTTCGGCCACAAGACCCTTGGAGCTAAAAGACATGTGAACATGTCAAATCCGTGATCTGAAGCGTTAAAGTGTCGAGCTGTTTGAAGTTACAGGGTATCAAATGTTTATAAGAGTTCTTCAGAACAGACAGAAAGATGAGCACTTCCTCATAAATTGAATGGCTTCCTATATACAATTTTTCTCATTTAAGTAATTGCCTGTAACTGTAATCATACAGAGAAAGACATCTGTTACAAGAAACTACCACACCACATCCCTTCCTCTTTTTCATTTCACTTTACAAGATTTCTATTCTTGTATGATATATCCGAAGGTGATAACGAGCATTTGGCGTTACCGGCTCAAGTATAGAGACATGCCTTCACGCAAACAAAAGTGATATAGATAATCTTTCAAGGAAACTGTCACAAGATCTAGTTAATGGTGAGATTTGGCAACGGATTGTAGATTTACTTGCTTAATTTCCACATCCCGGCATAACGCCACAATATCAACTAACCTTAGCGGATGCACAGAACAGGTGTTTTTACAGGAAACTCTCGGCCTGATTATGTTTGAAAGCTCTAGTATTAGGCTGTGTTAGCATCCACTACAGTTTCATATCTGATATCCTTGGAATTTTCATGTTTGAACAAACAAGATGATATTGTTCATACTCCTAAGAATTACCAAGAATACCAAGACTGCGATATGACTTACACCCAACCCAACTACCATGAACTCATCCTGATAATCCCAATCTGATTCTTAGGTGGTGAATTCATCCTCATCACAGAATCAACATCACCACCAATCAACCCCGAGTTGATGTACCCAATGTATAATTCCTAGCAAGCAACTCTAGTAATGATACGAAAAGACAAAACCTACAAGATGGCGATTTCACCATTTGGGCATTTAGGCTCTAACCTGCTCGGTTGAGAAAGAAGCAGCACTTCCCTTTTCAGATCGACTCAAACACAATGTAATTTTTATTTTATTTTATTTTATTTATTTAGACTCAAACACAATCCGTCCCTAACCGGTCTCAAGTCCGGATAAAATGGTGAGAGTTATGTGTTAGATAGCCGACAACCAACACGTAAAAAGTCTCGTTGGATTTTTCAACATGAATACGACTTGTGAAAAAGAGTGGAATGGCGCCGTCGTATTCATGTAGCCGACCCACTTACTGAGATAAAGACTTGATTTGTTGTTATTGTTATTTTTTTTTTTGCGAAACATTGTGTAAGAAGACAATACCAAACTATCCCTATGGGGATATTGGGCGAACTCCCAAAAAATCAACCTATAGATAGAATCAGTGTCCAGTCAAATCGTTTAAAGCTTTGCGGGAAAGAGGGAGTACATAAAAACCTAAATCACACCAGTTTCAGCATCACATGAAGCTCACCATCAAAACCTAGAATTACCACAAATAAAGTTATGAATCAGAAACATCAACGATCTCACCTCAACAAAGGACTGATAAAAAACTACAAGAGCCCGATCATTCATAACATCCACCACAGCCTCCTCGATCCCCGGAAGCCGCTTGATCGCCTTCTCCACGCAACCCGCGCACGCAGCACACGTCATCCCTACGACCGTGAACACTGCCTTCGTCGCTGTCAACGTCCCTTCGATCCGCCGTGTCCCCTCCTCCGGCGACATGCCTCTCGGGTACTTCGGCATCGACGGGTACCGAGGCCGTGGCGACGTTGACAGGGAATTGGCGGTGTTACGTATACATGTGAATGTGAGGAACTTTGCCGCCATTGATTTGGGGATCGAGGAGGAAATGAGAGATGAGTGATGGTGACCGGGGGATTTTTTTGGGGGGTTTTGATTTGGGATTGGAATTTATAGTGAGGGGGGAGGGAAAGTTTTAGATTGTTTGAGGGGTTTTAAATTTTGAACTTGGGATCATATTCGGGGAGAACCATGGATAAATATGGTTTTCTGAGCGGAAAATTGAACTTAAATCCCTGGACGAATAAAAAGTCACATCTTATTTCTCATTTGTTTCAATATATATTTTACTCTTCACATTAAAAGATATCTACATCTTATTTTTCATGAGAAATGACAGATTCCCCTCTTCACTATTGCTCTCCTTATTTCTCTTTTTTTCATTTCATGATGGGATATTCAAATTTTATTTTTATTGTCTTCAATTCGCTCCCATCATTTATTTCAATTATATCATCTTCATTTAATGCTCTTCATTATCAATCTGTGTTTGAGCATTTTCATCAATTCTGTGGTGGAAAAATCGTGTTATTGGTATGTGTTCTTGAACAATTGTTTGGTTTTGCTTTCTCACTATGTTGATCGATTTTTGAGCTCCTCAAATTTTTGTCATTTATGTGATGAGTTGCTGAATTGTAGGTGATTCATCATGGATTGTTTCGAATCTTCTCAACCACTTGACATCGAGCTTGCTGCTCTATGTCGATTTGAGGATGAGTGTCATTATTCCATTTCAATCCGTAAATCTATGTCACTTGCAGATTTATATGAAAAATTCAACAATAAATGTCCACGAATCAATCCTGAGTCGGTGTCATTGAGTTACTTTGCTCCTCAACTTCAAGCACATGTTACTCTAATCGATGATAGTGATGTGTCGAACATGTGCTATGTTCACACATATGCGAATTCGGGTATTATTACAATGTTGACGTCCAAGAAGAGAAATCCTCCTCTACTCCCCTTGCAAGGCTTTCATCTTCAAGTGTTAATCAAGAAACGAGGTAAACTATAATATTTGCATGACCTTGTTGCTAATGTTAAAATCTGAGTTTTATGTAAGGAAACAGTATAAAGAATGTATTTTTGTGCATATAGTAAAGCATTCACGGTAAAACTGTTAAAGATTTACTTCATAGTAGATCTCTTACAGTATATATATCATGTAATGTCTTATTTTTTTCAGATAAATGGGGTGTATATCAGTGTAGATATTATGCATGCTAGGTATGTTATAGATAGATTTTTTTAAAAATATTTTCTCGTATTGTTCTGAGCCTTAATATGAAAACTTATGAAATGAGGCTAAACTAGGTGAAAATCCAATATTTCTTGACTTGATGGTTTGCATTTAGAATCTGAGTGGTATGTAAGAAACGCAGTATAGAAAACGTATTCTGTTGTATAAAATAAATCATCTGCAGTAAAAATTTTGAAATTCTAATGCATAGTATACCTATTGCAGTATAGATATGATATGGTACCTTATTCTATCATATTCATGTAGTATATATATATCAATACAAATTTTGCGTATGTTAAATATGATGCAGTATAGATTTTTGTGTATAAAGATTTGAATGTGCCTAATTCTTTCTTTCTTATTTTTGTTTGTAGGGTCTGCATATGATGAAAGTTCAGTTATACTGCTCCAAGCACTAATGATATATCCATTGAGACTTGACGTGATTGTATTCGAGGAGAAGATCGGGTATTCGGCGATGCCAAAGAGTTTCGTATTGCAGTTAGGAATTACATCATTGCCCTAAATCGTGATTTTAAGTTTAAAAAAAAAAAATGATAGTGAGAAGCTAATTGTTATTTTCCCTAACGAGCCTTGCAAACGGCATATCTATACGACGAGATCCAAGCGCTCTGGGGACTTCAGGATACGCATTGTAATCTGAGACATGTATGCGAGATTGGTTTTACGTGTAGAGGACATCCGAAAACAAAGACAATATGGGTTTCTAATATCGTGAAGGGAAAGTTAAAAAGCACTCCGAATTATAGGCCTACTGAAATTGTGAAGGATATTCAACGAAACTATGGAGTCCATCTCCATTATCATCATGCTTGGCATGGCAAAGAAGTTACATTGGGAGAAATCCATGGAAAAGTTAGATTCTTTTTTGATCAGTTGAGATGGTATTGCAATACGTTGAAAGTCACAAATCCAGGAAGTGTAGTTGAGTATGAGCTTGAGACAGACACTTCTTAATTCAGGCTTTTGTTCATATGTTTCAGAGCATGCTTGATTGGTTTCTTTAGTGACTGCAGACTTGCTTTATTCTTGGATGGCACATTCCTCAAACACAATTATAGAGGCTGTCTCTAAGTGCTACCGTAAAGGATGCAGATGGAGGTCTTTTGCAGATTACTTTTGGTGTTGTTAGTGTCGAAAACAATGAGAAGTGGGAATTTTTTTGTATGCAGTTGATAAATGCTTTGTCCCCCTTCAATGATGCAAATTGGCATCGATATGTATTTTTCTCTGATCGTCATAGTGGAATTTCGCAAGCCGTACAATTATGCTTTCCTGGAGCTCATCATTCTTACTGTTTTCGACACATTGTTGACAATTTCAAGAATCAGGTTGACATCCGAAATTCTATCTTTAAATTCTCTCCCTTTCTGCCTGCAAATGGTCTCCTAGTTTGTTCTTAATTGTGACGTTATGCACCTGCTAACAAAGTATCCAGGTTTGAACAAGCCGAATTGGTGCAAGGTTTTCAAGGATTGTGCATATGCAATGACAAGGGCAAAATTTGAATCATGTCTCAACAAGATTTTGGTAACGATGCCGCAAGCTCATAACTTCATTGTTGCTTCCAATCCGGAGTGGTCGAATGCTTTGTTCCCTGGTTATCGATGGATTCAAGATGCTCGTCACCTACCGATCACAAAAATGGTGGATCAAATACGTGTAAAAATCATGCAACTCATGTGCGAGAAATGAGGAAGAAGTCTTGTTAGTGAATCGGTGTTATGTCCTCAACCACAAAATAAGCTCGTTGAAGCATATAAAGGAAGCCGTGCCCTTAGCCTTGTTCGTGCAAGTTATCACAGGCTTGAGGTGTTCGATCAAGAAAGAACTCATGCTGTGGACTTGATGGAAAGAAAACGCAGCTTTAGGGACGAAAATCCAATGCCCAACCAACCTGTCTCACCAGTCCTCGAACAAAACCGAAATGAAGTGTCGATAAATCTGCCTAAACTTTCTACCCAACCTGGATGTCGTAAGACAAGAAAAATTCCATCACAAGTTATGTTACCTCCAATCAAATGTACACGATGCAAAAGAAGTGGGCATAACAGGAGAACATGCCAAAATCGCATTGAAGGTCCATAACTTGTTGGATTATGTAGACGGTGTCCTAGATAAACTTTTATATTCGCGTTGTTTTTAAAACTATTATTGTACACTCTTAATTATGCAGTAAAAGTATGTTGGTTTGTAGTGTATCGTTTAGCAGATGCAATATACATCAAACTTTATGCTATACATGTTAATGCAATACAGAACTTTTTAGTGTAAAATGCAGTATATTAAAATAGTATTGCAGTATACACTTTTATTTTCGCAGGGTAAATATTTAATGACGCAATCAGTGTTTAATCATTTAAACTTACACAAACATCAACTTACACAAAGAAGAATCATACATGGATTACATAGTATTAGATCAACTTTAACATCTAGACATTACTTGGTAACAATAAGAATCATGCATGGATTACATAGTAGTACATCAACTTTTACATCTAGACATTACTTGGTAATAATAAGACTCATGCATGGATTACATACTGTTAGATCAACTTTTACATCTTGACATTATTTGGTAACAATAAGAATCATGCATGGATTACATAGTAGTACATCAATTTTTATATCTAGACATTACTTGATTACAATAAGAATCATGCATGGATTACTTAGTATTACATCAACTTTTACATCTATAGATTACTTGGTAACAATAAGTATCATGTATGGATTACATAGTATTACTTGGTTAGTTACAATATGAATAAGATGTACAAAGCCAACAAGTTAAATTGCAGTATACACTAACTAATATGTAGTATAGTAAAGAGCAAACATATGAATCAAATTACAGTTATAGGTACTTCAATTGAAATTCACAATGCAGAACAAGTTTGCATACATTCATTCCAAAATGCAGTATATGATAATATATCAACAATCTTAAGACAAGTTCAATTGCAGTATACACTAACTAATATGTAGTATACGAAAAAGCAAATATATGAATCAAAACACAGTTATAAGTACTTCAATTGAAATACGCAATACAAACAGGAAAAGGTTGCATACGTTGATTCCAAAATGTAGTAGCCACATTGAGATATCATGGACACAAGTTCCAAAACACCCATCCACGATTTAAATCTAATTATAAGTCTAAAAGGCAATACCAAGAACATCTAAAATAAGCAAATCAATCCTCCGATTTGGCACCCCAAACACAACGACTGTCCTTCAAGACACCACATATTTTCTACAAAGCATTCAACCCACATATACAAAAAGACACAACAATCTACACCTCCTTTTTGTTGTCGACAATCTCTTATGTGTTGGAGTTTAACTTCACTGAAGTCTACCTCATAAACCACATTAATGTAATTTATAATGAACTTTGCCTGTCAAAACAAAGTGACTGTTAACAAGAAAATCATGAGGTAATAAAATCAACAAGAATCTATATGAATCAAAACAGCTTTATAGTACTCACCAAGATTCGGCAGTGTGTTCAGTTATTTTCCATATCGAGTTATAATGCATGATTGTCATACATTGACATCCACTACTAATAGAGACCAATACCACCTTGTGTTGTTACATGGTGGGTAGAATACATATTGAGAGGATAAGAACGTGGCCTTGTCGATTCGTTCCAACCAAGTCTTATACGTACCCTTTAGTCCAGCCACATATGATCCAAAATTTCTTCTTTTAGGCGTCTTCCTCGGGTCATGCATGACCTTTGCTAGATAACCTTGTTTGGGAAAACAAAACAAAAAAAGGGCAAAATCAGAGATATAAAAGCAAATGCAGCAGAGGAATGAATTCAAAATAAACAAGTTCTTCATTTTGTGAGGCACATACCACAAGCTCTATACACCAAAAGGCGAATTCACATCCTTCACACAACATCCTCAAATATGAATTGATTATGTTTCTAGAAACAACCTCCTTCTTCAACAAGCGGATTGCTTCACCCCTCAATTCCCCTTCTTCATGGTGTGACCAAACAACGACACTGAAAAAAAACAGTGGCAAAGTCAAGAAATTCAGATTTAAGCTATTGGCCAAGAAACAATCGATTTACAGTAAACAAGAAAGAAGATAAGACTCGTTTATGTACCTCTTATAAACTTCCTTAACAATTCTTTGCAACATCAATCGATCGTTTTGATCTTTGAGAAGAAATTCTCCACAAAATAGCTCCCGAACCTTTGCTTTCTTCGAACGCTTAGGCGGTGTGACTTGATCAAAAAATTTGCATTTCTTGTGACCTTCCTTTGTTCTGTTCTTCACAACATCCACTATTTTCTCATCATCATTGTCCTCTCCTTCAATGGCTATAGCATCATGGTTTTCATCTTCATTCTCCTCATTCGTCTCATTCTCCTCGCTCTCCTCGTTCTCCTCCTTCTCCTCATTTCTTGCGATCTTCCTTTGTTCTGTTCTTCACATCCACTATTTTCTCATTATCGTTGTTCTCGCTTTAAATGGCTATAGCATCATGGTCTTCATCTTCATTCTCCTCATTCGCCTCATTCTCCTCATTCGTCTCATTCTCCTTGCTCTTCTCGTTCTCCTCATCCATATCACTCACAGCAGCATCCTTTTTACTCTCAACCTCTGCCTTGCTATCATCCCTATTGACCCCAGCCTCGACAACCTCATTATCATTTTCAACCCCTACCTCATCCTTCTTGTTATCTTCCTCATCATTCCTAGTTAGCTTCATTTTCTCTCCAGCATCACCCTTTACCTTCATCTCATCCGTATCAGCTTCACCGGGACTATAATCCCGATTCATCCGAATACTTTCCCTTACAATGGAGTCAGGATCGATGGTCCATCCCATATCATATCCTCATCCCTATCACTCATAGCCGTATCCGTCTCATCCTTCATTTCACCGGAATCAAACAAACTTCTCTTCGTTTTTAATTTACCCTCCTTTGCATCCTTTTTACCATCCTTCCTTTTCCTTTGTGTTCGTCTGATTTTTGGCTATGGCATCCTAGTGAAGTCCTTCTCCAATACATCTAAGTAGGCTGTCAATCTAGTATCCTGCAAAAAAAAAAAAAAAAAAAAAAAAAAAAAAAAAAAAAAAAAAAAAAAAAAAAAAAAAAAAAAAAAAAGCAACCACATTGCAGTACACAAACAAAAACTTGAAGACAACACAATCAAGTTTTACAAACACAAAAACAAAAATTATAGTATACGAACCATTTCATGATCATTTGGAATTTCATGGCTCAATAACAAAATTATCTCATCATTTGATGCAACAAAATGCACAATTTGTGTCTCCTTTACATTGGCGAGAAGGTGGAGTGTGGTCTCAGTATTGGATGGAGCTTTTCTATCTTCCCACCAGAACGTCCGTGGGAATCTTACAAGCTTTGACGGGTTCAATATTGTACCCTCTAAGTGCTCGTAAGCCCAAACCTAATAACAAGATCAGTGCATAAAATTTTTTCAAGTCAAAAAACACAAAAACACAGACATAAAAACAAATGTAACCTAGTCAGAGTAATTGAACACGTACCAAAAGAGCAAACACACAACCATCAAGGTATGACGACTTCACAGCACCTCCTTGTTTTTTCCCTCTCTATGGTAACTTCTTCTCCGTCGTTTTGAGCTTCGGAATGAAGTCAATCAAGTGATCATAAACAGCAGATCCCCACACGAATTCCGAGAGACGATCTAGATCATCAACATAAGCAAAGAGAGACCTATGCTTGTATCTACTGGACTTAGGAAACAAGATACAATTGCAGGTATACAACACAAAGACTCTTACAAAATCCTTCGACCTCTCTCATCCTCAGTGGGAGCGAGTTTAAACAACATGTCACACAACTACTTTCTCTTGGTTTTTTTCTCCAAATCATTGAATCACCTAATCAGTATAGAACTCTCACATGCCCCTTTCAAATTAACTCTCACCATGAGCGCTTTTATTCAACTCGATTCTTACGAAACAAAACAACATAGAAACACATAAGAACGCTACATACTACTAACCGTGTTTGAAATGACTTATTGAAAGTAAGAAAACTCCCCCGTGGGTTGCCTCCCACGTAGCGCTTGGTTTAACGTCCTCAGCCCGACGTAGTCAAGGTTGTCAAGGATCTTTTAAGTTGAGTGTCGATGGTGAACCATTGACGTTGCCATCAAAATACCCCTTTAAATGCTGCCCATTCATTTTGAAGGTTGAATCTTTGCTCTCAACTTCGACGATGCCATATGGAAACACCTTCTTGACCGTAAAAGGACCCAACCATCGGGATTTGAGTTTATCGGGAAAGAGTCTCAACCGAAAATTATAGAGTAGAACCTTTTGTCCCGGATAAAACTCTTGGTTGAGAACCTTCTTATCTTGTCATGCTTTCACACTCTCCTTGTAGATCTTGGCTTTCTCATATACTTCTCGATGCAACTCATCGAGTTCATTGAGCTGAAGGAGTCACTTTTCACCCGCCTCTTGCATATCAAAGTTCAAGAATTTGGTCGCATAATAAGCACGATGCTCGAGCTCAACCGACAAATGGCAAGCCTTCCCAAACACCAACCGATATGGTGAAGTATCAATCAGTGGTTTAAAAGCCGTACGATGAGCCCAATGGGCATCGTCAACCTTCTTCGACCAATCTTTTCGTGAGGCGTTGGCGATCTTCTCTTGGATCTTTTTCAACTTACGATTGGAGATCTCAACTTGGCCATTTGTTTAAGGATGGAAAGGTGTTATAACTTTGTGTCGGAATCCATATTTCGTCAAGAGAGATCAAATTGTCGATAGCAAAAGTGCTTCCCTCCATAAAATAATTTCCAGAGGGGTACTGAATCTTATGACTGTTTCTTTTCAATAATTATATTACCATCTGGGGGTCATTAGTGGGAGTACCTATTACCTCGACCCATTTAGATACCTAATCAATCCCCACGATAATGTATTGGTTCTTGAATGATAACGGGAAGAGTCCCACAAAGTCAATGCCCTACACATAAAATAATTCGACCTCCAGCATGAGGTTCAAAGGCATCTCATTCAGGGAAGATATGTTCCCGGTTCGTTGGCATTGATCACAACTCGCTATATAAGAATGAGCATCCTTGAACAAAGAAGGCCAATAGAATCCCGAGGTAAGTACCTTAGCGGCCGCATTGTTTCCCCCAAAGTGGCCTCCATACTCTGAAGAATGACAATGATAGAGAATTTCGGGCATCTCTTCTTCGGGAACGCACCTCTGAATCATCTTATATGCACAATGATTGAATAAATAAGGCTTGTTCCATATATAGAATCGCACATCATGGAGAAACTTCTTCTTTTTGTTGGCTTGAGATCTCCGGAGGGAACAACCCACCTACAAGATAGTTCATATAATCCACGAACCATGGAGTGGTGCTTACGTCTACTATAAACCGCTGCTCATCCAGGAAGGTCTCCTTAATGGGCACCAATTCGTGCCATGCCGTTCATGCTTCTCAAGCCTTGAGAGATGATCCACTACGAGATTCTTCGTCCCCTTCTTCTCTTTGATTTCCAAATCGAACTCTTGGAGCAAGAGAACCCAACGGATGAGTTGAGGCTTGACACCCTCCTTCTCAATGAGATACTTGATGGCTGAATGGTCCGTGTAGATGATCACCTTTGTGCCAATCAAGTATGGACGAAACTTATCAAAAGCAAAGACTATGGCAAGAAGCTCTTTTTTCATTGTGGCATAGTTGAGTTGAGCACCCGTGAGAGTTAAGCTTGCATAATAAATATAATGGAAGATCTTTTCCTTGCACTGTCCCAAGACTGCACCAACGGCATAGTTACTAGCATCGTACATTAACTTGAACGGAAGATCCCAAGACGGTGCAATCATGATAGGAGAGGATACTAATGCCATTTTTAAAAGCTCGAATGATTTGAGACACTCGTCATCAATGAGGAAGAGAGTATCCTTCTTAAGTATATTGTATAGTGACTTGGTGATCTTTGAGAAGTCCTTGATGAAACGTCGATAGAATCTGGCATGACCAAGAGAACTCTGTATGCCTTTGACATTGGATGACGGGGGGAGCTTGCCAATAACATCTATCTTCGCCCAATCAACTTCAATGCCTCAGAAAACACCTTGTGTCCTAAGACTAAGCCCTCCTGAATCATGAAGTGGCACTTCTCACAATTCAAGACCAAGTTGGTCTCGACACACCTTTTATGCACAAGAGATAGATTCGCCAAGCAAAAGTCATAAGAGGCTCTAAAAACCGATACCTCAATGCAGCCTTCCACCATATACAAGAAGATCACCATCCTACACCGTTGGAAAGTGGCCGGAGCATTGCACAGTCCAAAAGGTATCCTTCTATAAGCAAAAGAACCATAGAGGCATGTAAAGGTAGTCTTATCTTGACCTTTCGATGCTATAGTGATTTGATTATAACCGGAGTATCCATCAAGAAAGCAATAATAAGGGTAGCCCGTCAAGCGATCAAGCATTTAATCAATGAATGATAGAGAGAAGAGATCCTTCCTAATTGTCTTGATGAGCTTGCGGCAGTCAATGCATACTCTCCATCCCATCAAGCATTTGATCAAGCATTTAAGTTGGAATCAACTCGTTGTTCTCGTTCTTGATAACCGTCATGCCTTTCTTCTTTGGAATAATTTGAACGGGACTCACCCATTAACTATCCGAGATGGGATAGATGATACCCGTATTTAGGAGAAACAATACCTCTTTTCGTATCACTTTCTTCATGTTGGGGTCGAGGCGTCTTTGACACTTGGCACTTGGTTTAAAGTTGTCCTCTATAAGAACCTTGTACATATAATAGGATGGATGGATGTCTTTGATATCACCGATCGTCCAATGGCGGACTTATGCTTTCGAAGAGCTCTAAGAAGATTTTCCTCTTCATCCACACTCAAGCTTGAAGATACAATTACCGTATAAGAAGAGAAAGGACCGAGATATGCATATTTGAGGTGGGATGGTAGAGGGTTGAACTCCATGGTAGGAGCTTCATCTTTCTTCTTTGGCGGATCACTTATAAAAGGCTCAACTCTAGAATTTACATAGAAAATAGGAGAAGAGTCGAGCCTTAACACTTATTATATGAAAAAAGGGTCTTCTTCATCTTTCATGCCCAAGAGACATGCCTCAAGAGAATCATCATATAAGTTGCCTAAAGTCCCTTGGGCACATTCATCAATCATATCCAAGCGCATACAAGAAGGAACTTCATCATGACATTTCATCGCTTTGAACACATCGAATGTCACCTTCTCGTCTTAAATTCTAAGAGAGACCTTTCCATTATGCACATCAATGATAGTACTTCCCGTTGCTAAGAATAGATGACCAAGAATAATGGGGACCTCCTCCTCCTCCTCCTCCATGTCAAGTATAATAAAATCGGCCGAGAAGATAAGAGATTCCACTTTAACGAGCACGACCTCAATAATGCCTCGAGGATAGGAGATAGAGGGTTTCGCGAGTTGTAGAGTTATAGTAGTATGGCTTGCCTCTCCAAGCTCCAATTTCCTAAAAACCAACAAGGGCATCAAAAATAAATAGAAGCACCTAGATCACATAAAGCTTTAGAACAAGGGATAGTACAACTTTCGGGATCCTTAAGCTTTTGTGGAAGTTTGTGTTGGATGAAAGTGCTACACTCCTCACGAAGCTTTACGTTGTTAAAATCTTTGAGCCTTCTCCTCTTAAAAAGAATCTCCTTCATGAACTTAGCATAGCTTGGAATTTGAGCCAAAGCATCGGTAAATGAAAATATTGATATGAAGACGCTGAAATACCACAAGAAACTTCTCAAATCGCTTATAAAGTTTATGCTTCATGAAACGTGGAGGATATGGAACTTTAGGCACATGAGGAGAAGGACTATCCAAAAAGAGTTTAGATGTAACCTTTGACTTCTTCTTAGACGAAGAAGTCTCTTCAATCACTTGCTTCCTTAGGACTTCATGGATAGAATTATTTGCCTTGGAAGTGTTAGGCACTATCTCCTCTAGGAGCTCATCTTCTTTGGGGATTTTCAGATCCTTCAACGTCTTTTCACTTCTAGTAGAGACCGTTTTGACATGCTCCTTAGGATTGGTCTCGATTGTGCTAGGTAAGGTGCCTTGACCTCGACATGTCAAGAGTGATGCGATTTGCCCAACTTGAGTCTCCAAATTATTCAAAGAGGCTTTTCGTGCCTTTGGAAGTTCTCATTCATCTTAGCAATGTACTTAGTTAGGACATCATCAAGGTTGGACTTCAGCGATTGAGGAGGATTTGGATTGAAATCCGAAGGTGTGAGACCGGCTAGGTTATTCTTTCAAGAGAAACCCGGATGGTTTTTAGCATTGTTTGGGTTCTAGTAGTTGTCGTTGCCTTGCGGAAATCGTATGAATCCTTGCCCATACGTCACTTGCTCGATCCATGGATTGAGCTTACATCATGTGAGCATGCAAGTGGCACTCGATGCTCCCATGAGATACTCCACACATGTCCCACAGAGAAAAAAAGGATGCTTGAATGGTATTGACTTGAGCACTTGAGGAACCAGTCGAAAGAGGACTAACTTTGCTTCATGAGTGCATCAAGTTGCTTTATGATAGATGTCATAGTATCGAGCTCTAACACACTCGGCGTCTTCTTGTAAACTTGTCTGTCACCAAGCCATTGACAGGAAATATCCATCCTAGAGTCAAGCAAGTCATACGTCGTCCTATAGTCAAGGTTCATAAACAATCCCTTGGTAGCCACACTAAGGATACCTGAAACTCGTGATGAAGTCCCTTGAAGAAACTCTCCATTTGCATCTAATCGAATAGCCCATGATGATGGTACTTCTTGAGCAACTCCTTGAACCTCTCTCATGATTCGTAAAGAGTCTCCGTATCGTATTGTGAAAAGGAGGTGATGCCGGTCCAGAGCTTTGAAGATTTAATGAGAGAGAGAACTTTGCCAAGAAGCTTTGAAGATTTAACGGGAGAAAAGAACTTTGCCAAGAATTTTTGCGCCATATCAGTATAAGTGCGGATGGAGGCCGGATGTAAGTGGAAGAGCCACTCCGACGCCTTCCTCTTTAGAGAAAAAGGAAAGAGGAAGAGTCGGATAGCCTTCTTCATCACACCGTTCACCTTGATTCTGTTGGCTCGCACGAAGAATTTTGCCAAGTGATTGTTTGAGCACTCACTAGGAAGTCCACTGAACGGCTCACGTTGAATCATGTTGTTGAGTGAAGGCTTTGTTGAGTCAAATCCATGATGTATAGAAATTGAGTGATAGACGAACTCTAATCTTAAAATGTCTTCGTATGCACCAAAGCTAAGGCTAGTCTCCTAGGAAAGTGAGCCTGCAATAGTTGTGCAGTAAGGCTGGTTTACAGAGAGATGCAGCAAGGGTGGTTCAGAGAGGAACACAGTAAGGCTAGTCCAGAGGAACACAGGCTGACAACGTTGAGGTCATGAGTAAGAGACAGTAAGGGATCATATAACGTGTGATCAAACCGCTAAGCCATTAAGCGCAACCAAATCATAACCATAAAACAATCAAAAACTAGATTAACAACTCAAAGTGACAAAGATATAATTATGCAACTACATCATAACCCTAACGAGAGGTTTAGCTCAATCGTTCGATAAACAAGAAATTTATAAAACACATGGCGTTGATACAAATCATCCCAATACAAATGGTAAAACAAACGAGTAAAGAAAAACTAAAATGATCGCCAGAGATGAGATCCACGTTGATCCTTCCAAGATCCTTGTCGTCGCATGAATCGCTTTTCGATTGTAATCGTTGTCTCTCTTCCATCACCACCAAACCCTAACTATATGTTGTGTATGATATGATCATTGATGATTTGATTTGGGGCTCAAAAAGGGATATTCATAGGCATCCTAGGCATGGGAAAATCTCGTCAATCGTGCCCAAGCACCATGGTACAAAGCTCCCGGGCGCTTTGGACAGAAACCTGGTTGGGCTTGGCAAGAAAACGTGAACTGCACCCGAACATAGGCTTGAACTGAGCCCGGACGCTTTGAGACAAAACCGGGTTGCTCATCTCGTGCCAAATCAAGTTCGTGTCTGGGTATGGAAGCAACCTACGCTCGAGCGCTTTGTTAAAATTCCTAGTTCCAATTTCCAGCTTCGCGTTCCCTTCTATTTCTATCAAGCTTTGTCCTTTGCTCAATTACGCTTCATCTTCTACGTCTTTGGTCCGTCCTTTTGATCGTTTTTAACTGCAAAACACATAGAAGCATCAACGCATGAAAATATAGCAAATTGGACTAAAGCCAATATGAATGTGCACACAAAGACATCGAAATAATACATAAGCACATGAGAAAACTAAGCTGAATCGAACTAAACATAATATACGAATCTCTGTGTTTTGATCTCACTCTCTTGTTGATATTAAACATGATATAAGGGTGTATTTATAAACCCACTAATAAAATAAAGAATATAAATCTTGAAAAAATAACTCGCACGGGCTGTGTTCGCCACACACAACTATGTCAGGCCTTTCTTAGAATAATGAGGACTCCAGGATGCATGGGACGGCCACCACGCACAGTCAAAAGATGTCGTGCTCAGAGACATAAAGTTGTGGCAGTGCCAAGTGAGCACGGGGCGTGCAGATCTACTCGATCAATTCCTCAATCAAACACAAAATCTGGACCACTTCATCGTGAGACTTTGATGACAACTTCAACATGTAGATTACATCATAACCATAATCTATGTTATGAAAATGAAGAAAATCATACATGGGATATAAGGGTCATAATGTATATTACACTCTCGGGTGTAATCTCCTCTGAGAGAAAGAGGAGAGTGTTGCATATTACATTACGACCAGAATGTATATTACAGCCTAGGGTGTAATGTGTGTCAATAACTATTTTGACTAATTTTATGTCTGAATTGCATCAATTTGTACCTCCTTTATGGTGTGTTTGACGTTGTCAAGTGTAATTGCTCAGTGGTAAACCACTCCCCTCCTAACCGTTAAGTCAGGGCTTTGACACCTGAAGACATCATGAAACAGGCTTTCTATAAAAAAAAAAAAAAAAAATAGAGATAGGGATAAAGTCTACGTATATCACCCTGTCTTATAGGAATGTCCTTCTCATATCCTGTATTTGACGAGATTATGTGAGTACGTTTCTTTCCTTGATGGTGTGTTTGGTGGTTACAAAATGGCGGTTCATCTTTCCTAACTCAATGGCTGATTGGAAAGCAATGGGACAGTTTGGAGATAAGAAACACAACAAAAGTGGTGTGAGATGCTATAAAGGTTGTAGCGGGTTATGATGAAAACTGACATTATACACAGACATATACTCTTATACTCTTGATTGTATGAGAGAGGATGATTTCATTTGAGGAAATCATCAACCACCAAAGGGAGAACACATATTCATATCAAGATACGATCGAGATTTGGTGCTTCCCTCAATCTTGATGATTTCTTCCTGGAGGTGGTTCGAGTCGATGTCTTTGCACCAGATAGGGCCCGAATAACACTTTAAGTAACAATGATATTTCGTTTTTTTTTGTGTTGGTTTGGTTTGTGATGATCTTTAGTTGATTCTGCGCTCGATTGTTTGTGATTCAACAATCAAAAAAAGGGGATCAATGATTGTGACAGCTATTTCCTTATGGGTCTAAATTGAATCGGATCATCCAAGCTTATCGATAATATCATTTCATAACTTTCTTTATGATTTCTTCTACGTTTGGTATAGATCTTTCGTTCCATGATTTGTTGGTTGGCTATTGTTCGATTATGAAGTGTAGCATTCATAATCCTAATATTCTAACACGTTATTTGTCTTTCATACACTAATGAGGTGGTTTGCTCATGCATACTTGATTGAACTGTTAGTTAGGCATCGTCGAATGTATAGATAACTCTCCTACTCTCTCAATTTGTATACTTTCTTCGTTTCATAATATATGCAGCATTTGTTTATTTATATCGTCCTAAAATCTATGCAACATATAATATTTAGTAATTTTTTTCACGTAAAAAAAAATACCAAAACAATCATCTGTTATAATATATCCATTATCTTCTCTCATAATTGTTATAATAAACATCACTATTACCAATAAATATTCTTTATTAATGAAATTATATAAAAATTCAACACGTATATGAATTCATATATCAAATCAAACCGTTTCTTATATTTTGAATGGGAAGAGTATATTTCTCTTGTCCTTTTTCACGAGCTTTTCTCACAAACAGAGTAGCTGATCAAGTCCAAGATCATCTTCAAGAGTTGAACAGCTTCATCAACAGAGAATTGATGGCAAGTTCAGCAGCTGAAACCCCTCAATCCATATATGATATCTCTGTGAAGGTAACTAAACCCATTCTCCTCCCATTTTTTCACAAATCCCTTTTTTTTAAACCTCATTTTTAAGGTTTTTTTTTCTTATTTCTCTGCAACTCCATCATTTTTTGCTGAATCTATGGAGACTGTTGACACATTCGAGGAAAGAAGTTGATTTGGAATTTTGGGCACGGCCTAGATGAAAAGATTGTACTTGAATTTCTGGGTTTTGCTTATTTAACCCAACTGGAACCGTTGTACAGTGAGGACTTGTTTGGAGATTGAAAATTTAAGGGCAAATATAATTGTTGATGTGTTGATTGAAAGTGGGTGACGTGGGGTTTTGGATTTTGATCTGTGGATCAGTATGTGATTTGTCAAGATTGAAACCCTAGGAGGGAAATGTCTTAGTTTGGTATTTTCATTCGGGTGATTTTCTGGTAAGTGGGTAATGGAAACTGTGTGTAGCCGACCCAATGTGATTATATTGCTATAAATGATAGGTCTGTGTTGTAGGGGAAATCATTTTGTTGGCTGTGTTATGAACACCGCATCGACTATGCGGGAAACCGTGAAATGAGTTATAGCTTTGAGAGGTACTTTTTCCTATTAGAGATCCAGTGTAGCTCTCTTATTGGGTATGTGTCCCATCCTTTGGTGCTCTTGTTGAGAGATTAGATGTTGCTGCGCGACTTGGGAAAGGACTAAGTGGTGCTAGATGAGGTTAGGACTTTGGAGTGAAAGACATCCAAAATGGGTTACATCTGGTACTTTTTCCTCGGTGCTTTGCGGCACAATACACCTAAATCCTCTCATTTAGCATTGTGGAAGAGCTTGGGGCTTCGGGTGCTTTACTCATTAGCCAACCTTCAGTTAGTGTTTTTGAGCCCGATGGGCATGAAAAGCTTGTATGCTGCACTCTTGCACTTCAGCTCCCTTTTTGTGCAGAACCCTGTTGCATATTTCCTTTGGTCATTATATTTGCTTAATAGACCAGGAATTGCACTCTTTTGTTGTGTGCAGGATGCCAAAGGAAATGTCGTGAATCTTAGTGATTACAAGGGCAAAGTTCTGCTCATTGTTAATGTCGCTTCCAAATGGTACAGTATTATCCATTTTACGACCTTTGACATTTGTTATGAATGTATATGAGAAACGCACGACAGATTTTGCCTCAAATGAACTTCGAATTCTTTGCAATAATAGCAACTCGCACTGCACTGTATCGACTTGATTTTTCTCATGATCTATTCTTGCAGTGGATTTACGGACTCCAACTACACGGAGCTCAACCAGTTGTATGGGAAGTTCAAAGATCGAGGTAAACAGGCATGAAGTTTTTCTACTCTAAGCTTTAATGTTTAAGGAGTTCCTGCAAACTCTCTTTCGCTTATACCATTGCATATTTCTTGCAGGCTTTGAGATACTTGCATTCCCTTGCAATCAATTCGGTGAAGAAGAACCAGGAAGCAATGATCAGATATTAGATTTCGTGTGTACAAAATTTAAGTCGGACTTTCCAATCTTCGATAAGGTTAATTCTATATTATCTTTGATATTTAACGATTAGCTTTAGGAGAATAACAAGTGTCAGCTCCTCTGAAATATGTTCTCTTAGGATATATTCTACTAGTCTTTATGCATGTCTTTTACTCTAAGGTGAAAAGCATTAAACATTAGTGCCTTGCTACCGACCCAAGTGTGGGTTTATTAGATAATTTAAGGAGAATTGTTTGCCTACCCATGCAATAGTTATTGTTCAAAATAAAGTCATTGTAGAAAAGACTGAATTTCAACTTGTGTATGAAGGGTACCGTTCTGATGAGGACCCAAATATAATGTTTTCCATCAACTTTTAACAATTACTTCTGAATTGTTAGGTTGCTATACAGGGATAAGGCGAAAAATAAAGTTTGCCGAACTTGTTAAGCTACTTTTGAAACATTATGTTTCTTCTGATGTTGTCGAAGAAAAGAAAATATATCAGAAAAGTTTACTAAAACATTTTTATCTTTGTTTTGTCTATAAATAACTGTAAATGGTTTCATCTTTCTAACTACCTAAAGTTTATTGGATTTCTAGTGATTGTGAGGATTTAACTCCCACCTGGAGAGATTAAAGACGTGATAGTTGATTATCTGATCTACAGGACAAAAAGGAGAAAATAGTTATGTTCATACATGCATGACAGTTTCTCATGAATTTTTCTCTTACATGATCTACTTAAGAAATTATAGTCTTTAATAGGAGTAGATTTTGTTAACAAATACTTCTATCAATGCTTTATTCATGAGACCTCTCTTTCTGTTCCGTTACTACATCAGATTGAGGTAAATGGCGCAAACACTGCTCCCTTGTACAAGTTCTTGAAATCAGGAAACTGGGGAATTTTCGGAGATGATATTCAATGGAATTTCGCCAAATTCCTGGTTGATAGAAATGGAAAAGTTGTTTATCGATATTATCCCATGACTTCCCCTCTCAGCTTGGAGGCAAGTACATGATGCTATTATCCATCATCTTCGTCTTCTCAGTTCTTATTTCATCTGAATGAAATCATCATTCTCCATTATCTAATGGTACTGTTTGTTTTCGTTATTGCTGTTACAGTATGATGTCCAAAAGCTGTTGACGGCCGCATAGAAGAGCGACATTTTGAGACCTTTAAACTTTGTGTCCATAATGCCCAGTGAGATACTTTAAAGAGCCCATCAAATGGTCGTAGTGCGAACTGTCATATGCAGCTACAGACCTGTTATTGTAATGTTGAGCTTTGAATTCGATATCATGTAATGTTGTTGATTTAGCTTGCTGAAGACCTTGTATGTCTTGTGCATTGAGTTGCTGTTGTGTCAACGAAGTAGTTCTATCCAGGCGCGAACAAATATAAAGTGCTAATGTGTGTTAATTGATTTTCTTTCTGTTACATCATTCCGATTTATGCATCCTGTACGCTCCACTTTCAGTGAAATCACTCTGATTTATGCATCCTGTACTTTCCACGGTCCTTCCGTACTCGAGGGAAATATGATATGTATCTCGGATTCATATCATGAACAAGCAGGATTAAGTTGTCCTCCATACATTGAGTAGCATACAACAAACAAGTCCTCGACAGAAATGGATAGATACTAAAGAAACAACTCTATCTATGGAGCACCACAGACCATGATCAACCCTTGCGGATAATTCTACCATAGAATGGATACCACCCAATCGTAATCAAAATACATAAGCATATAAGCTGAAGCAAGATCTAGTTGATTAGTGTCATCATACGGCAAATGGAAACCACCAAAAAGAACCAAATGAAAAAGAAAGACAAGTCGACGCCTCACGTCAACTAGCAAACTCTATATCATTCGTTAAAAAATGAAGGCACAACGTAAACAAATTACTAGTACTTGATAGAGAAGTGAGAGTACCAATGCCTTCTAGACCTCATTCAATACACCTACAACTGAAAAGGCAAGAAAATATAAATAATAAAATGGCACTAAATATCTATGAAACTAAGAACACCAATGAAACAGTCGTGCTAGAATCCAAAGCACCTAACAATCATCAGTCACATAAGCTATGGACTGATACAGCTCGAAGAAGTCAAAGTATCTCTTCACGCCTTGCTGCATCCTTAATCTCTTGCAAATGCTCCCAGGTATTATCAGGACAAGATGCGGCGAAGCTTGATCAACCAATCACCATCGATGGATCTAAGGGCTCAACAATAATGTACAAGCATTATATATACGTCAACGTGAGTAGGAGCATGTCGTCATCCACGCATCAAGTCAATGTCAGCATGTGGGATTTTCTGATCCATTGCCATTGAACTAGGCCATGAACCAGAAGCTGGGATGAAAGTCTGGCTAGAGGATGCATTTTCTGGCACTGGCAGGGTGTCGATTTGTTTTGCACGGGTTTTCTTAACCTTTGTCCTGGGCTCTGTTTTGGTCTTAAGTTTTGCACTCCCATAAGCGAAGCTGCATACCACAACCTGCAAGTACCATGCTACATTAGTAACCGGATACAACAAGCCGCGGAACCATTGGGTAACACTACATCGTTCGTTGTCATCCAGCATCTGCAAGAGGTCGGCAAATCTGACACTATCCAAGGTGAGGTCGGCGAATTTGACACTATCCAAGGTGAGGTTGGCAAATATGGACAAGGCGATTTGCTATATCCATGAAGATAGATCAGACCTCCTCTTTTTTTTTTTTTTTTAACATATTTATACTGTCACCTAACCAACACAAGATGCGCAACCTGGATTGGCAGGATACTGGAAATAATCCGAAATTACTGCCTATTGATCCACAACAAGAGGAAAAGAAAAAAAAAAAACAAAACAGACCACAAATATCTTTCATATGCCGCAACGGCAAAAATCGTTGTTTCACAACTACGGAAGCTAAGGCAAGTTCTTAAACGAGCTTTATGTTGACAACAAAAGAGGACAACAGAAAAAATTAAGGACTGGTAGAAGCAAGGAATAAGAGATTGAGGTTTTTAAAATATATATTGCATCTTATTAAAGTCGATGATAACGAGGTGTTGGTGAATGGGGAAAAAACTCAAAAGAGAACTATTACAGTAGTCCTCTTAAAGATCACACAATAGAGATACAAAGCCAGAGAGTCAGTCCAATGTCCGAGGATCAATGAGCAATTACTTTAAATAGAAGAAATAGGTATATTGGTCCAGAGGGTGAGAGTACAGTCCACAAAAAGGATAAGGTGGAAGCTCTGGTTACATAGTGATTATTATGGTGTCAAGTTGACGAGCCCAGTGTTCAAAAAAACGTTTTAAGCGAACGTTTAAACGTTTTCGGTCACTGACCCACTTGCACAACTCAAAAAGTGATCTCATTAAGCATTTTGAGCGATTACTCTGTTATAATCAATAAAAAACATCTAATTGATGCTTAAATTTGGAGAGGAAAAAAAAATAAAGTTACCAAACCAGGTTTTTTTAAGTAGAAAAAAATAAAAGAAAAGAATTTCCAAGATGTACTTTCGACTTTATGTAATTAAATTTTGCGTAAGGAAAAGAATATTATTCATAATAATCCTTAACTTATTTAAGTTTTGATATTAACCTTTGAAATTCAATAATATTCCTTACTTGTTTTACATATTTCTATTTATTCAGTGTATTATTCATCTAAAATTACTAAGTATACTTAAAGATTGAAAATCAATTAATCCGCTTAGTCAACCTTATAAACCGTTCAAACATTCTTCGGTAACCGCTCAAGTAATGAAAACACTTTTTTGCAACATTGACGAGCTGAGGGCATAGAAACAAAACATGTAGGTACACGAAGCAAGGAGACTCTAACAATGAAAACATAGAAATCTGTCAATATATTGTAGTTACCCAATAGACTTGGAGTAGGAGATGTCATCAAAGATGGATTGGACAAGTCATTCGAGTGCAACAGCAACACTTTGAAG
>JAOVYX010016683.1:0-53385 GCA_035668315.1 Drosera spatulata
CCCCCCCGTTTCATCGACCCGATTCAGCATCCGGGTCATCGGTACGTTTTCCGTCCCTCTCTCTTTTTATATGCATCTTTGACGAATCCCAGATACTCGGGTTTGTTTGATCTGGATCGGGTCTGGGTTTTTGTTTTGGGGTCTTGGAATCGGGTGATCCACATTGTGAAAGGTGCGAAATTTGAAGTGGGGTTGGGGTTGGGGTTGGATTTATTCTCATGTGGGTTTTGTGCGATTATCATCTTTGACTCTCTCATGTTGGTTTCATTGAATTTGGAATTTGAGTTTGGTGATGTGGTTGATTGCTCATTGGGTTGTTTGATTAATTAGCGTGTAGATGATAGGGGTTTGTGCTGTGGTGTATTAATAAACGTGTAGATGGTTCCTTATTTTAACTCAGCGTGAACAGTCGATGATGAGATGGGTTTGATGCACAATGTGTCTAGAATTGGTAATGTAACGTAGAGATGGGATGCAAAGGTTTGATTTGTTGGGTTTATTGTAAGATTGAATGTTGTGTTTAAGGTATGGATGGTTCTGGAGATTTCGGCTAGGATGATATAGGAAATGAAAGGAAAGGAACGTAAGTGCAGGGAATGGGAAGGGTACTCGTGTAAGATAGATAGGAAGGGTACTTGTGTAAGATAGATTGATGTACGTAGACCTTATCCTTAATTTTACATATAGAGGTTGTTTTTCGATGCCCTCGGGTTGTTGCCCATTACAATTCTTTTGTGCATATGCAGCCCTAGCAAACTTCAGAATACTGATGAGAAAATTTTAAACAAAAAATAAAAAATAAAAAATGCAGGCTTAGTGCAGGTATCTGTTTTGAACGTGTAGTGAGTAGTCCATAGTCTAGATGTTTTCTGCATTGCCAATTTTATGGCCTTGATTCTCGTCAAGTCCACACTTTATTTGGATGATGTATTTGGAGCTTGAAGCAGAAGAGATGCAAGTTGCAGATGAATAGTCAGTAAGTAGAAACGAAATCAACACGGTAATTGGATATGGGGCACAGTTCTTTGAAGTCATTCGTAGGAGTTGGTTATGTTGGACTATATATTGTTTTGATGTGCGTTTGTCTATGTAACTTCGGTTAAAACATGATAATTTGTTGCTTGCAACATTTCAAGGATAAGTAGGGCATTCCACTTTCAGTCAACCTGTAATGGTGGTATTTTTGCTTCAGCTTCCACTGAGGTATCTGAACTAGTAGAACATCTATTACAGTTAATATAATCATAGGTTACACAGACGAAAATCATGGCTTTAGCTTTCAGACAGTTGCGATCATTGGAAATTATATGTAGGTTTCCGAGAAATCGAGGAGTTGATTTTTTTCCTTTTCATGTAGGTCATCGTCATTGGATACTAGAGCCTGAATATCAAACTTTGTAGCATATACTTCCTGCTGTTGGTCGAAGTTCCGATTTTGTTGAGATGGCTGACGTAAGACTTCAGCATCCATATTCTCTTGAAAATTTAGTTCTTTTAAATAGTGGTCACCATACTAGCCTCTTCATTCAAACTATTACTCACATTCGTTTCTCTGTTTATGTAGGAGGGTTATCGGGTTACCTTAAATGTGTATGACCTGAGCCAAGGTTTGGCTCGACAGCTTTCAACTTCATTCTTGGGGAAATCCATCGAGGCTATATGGTAAACAGTTACTTTTATTCTCAATCGAGGGTTCACCTTAATTGTGGTTCTTCTTGACTTGACAAATTGTTGGATTGTCACCATGGTCTACCGTATCGATACGAATCGGTCGATATACGAATCGGTCGATACGTATCATCTTTTCAAAAATCAGTTCCGATACACCCCCGATACAAGCAATACAGTTGTATCGCTGGTGAGGGTGGTGATGTCTTTCTTAGCTCTAGTTTGATGATGGTGATCGTTGTGACACTAATCTCCCCTACAAGAGATGACAATGATGATGATGGTGTGGGTGGATATTGGGATATGGCGGCTATGGTACATATAGTTTCGGTACATTAGGATCATAATATTATTTGAAGTGTGTTGTATTATCGTATGTTAGATTGACATGTTTTCCAATATTCCTTTGCACTTAACCAACTTTGGCTTGACATTTAGACTTTAAAGTTATTGATTTTATAGTTTTTGTGTTATTTTCGTATTTGTTGATAATTGTTATGCTTGTTATAGCATTTTTAATGTGATCGAAGCTTATTTTGACATATAAAATGAGTAAAACTTCGTATCGGTTCGTATTGATGATACGTATCGTTTTAGGAAAAATCGATACGGATACAGTTTCCGATACGACGAACCTGGATTGTCACCCGATGTTGGAAAAACTTTTAGATTGGTGTCTGGGTCAGGCACCCTATAACTACTACTCCAACCCATTATTGTGCTTCTTCATCGCCGACCTTGCTAAGCCTGAAATTGTTTTGGATCCATTGTGGTTTTAAAAAATATCTAATCAATTAATTAGTTTCATTACTTAGCTTGCCAGCCTGAAAATAATCCCGATGGCTTAGTGCTTTAGTTATTCTCTTAGAATAATGATGGTAGACATTCTTTTGAGTTTGATTCATGCAAGATTCATGCAAATTTAATGTTTCCTACTCTTTGATTTGGCATTCCTATTCTGGCAGGCACACGGGATTGGTGGTCTATGGTAACGAGTACTATTTTGGTGGTGGAATACAACACTGCCCGGCTGGAACAACACCCTATGGCACACCAATTCGGGTAGTTGAGTTGGGTGTCACGCATATTCCTCAGGAGGTATTTGAAGGATACTTGGAGGAGATAAGTCCGCGATACACTGCTGAAACATACAGCCTGTTAACTAACAACTGCAACAATTTCAGCAATGAGGTTGCTCAGTTTCTAGTAGGGGTTTCTATCCCAGATTACATTTTGCAGCTCCCGAACGAAGTCATGAGCAGCCCAATGGGCGCTGTCATATGTAAGTTACACGTCTTTCCTATAGTTTTGCTATGCCAGATCTGAAAATGTATCTTCATATTCTTTCTTCGGCCATTCTCCAATTTGTTGTGGTGACTTCGTTTCCGGCAGCCGCAATAAGTTATCATCTGCAGTTCACAGAATTCTGGCTATTTGGTTGGCGTGACTAAAAAATTTCTTGTGTTTGAAATGTCGAGACAGTGCCCATGATCCAACAATTGGAGGCAACGATGAGGTCAGGTGCTGTGCCACAAGCTCCGCAGTTCAGACCGCAGCCATTTGTGCAGCCCTCCCAACTAAGCAACGCTCTGAATGGCTCCTTAAATGCTGTGTCGAAGAAGTCTAATGTAGATTCTTCTAAAGCTGCTGAAGTGAAGAAATCGGAAGAGGCTTCATCAAATACAACCAAAGAGCAAGCACGGACTAGTTTACCCAATGGAGCACAGGTCACAGCGACTCAGACATCCAAGGATGCTCTTGGGAATGCACGGAGCAAACTGCAAGAAGAGATTACAAGAGAGTTTGCAGCCATCATGGCCCCTGGGACGCTGCGAGCGAGCGAAGCTGCAGCCCTTGCAACTCGACGAGTGATGCAGAGATATGGTGATGCCATAACAACTCATCAAGGCTGAGATACACCTCCAAGTTTATCTCCTGTTTGACATGGCCTGGTCTGGATGGGATGTTCATCTCACATTATTCTTTTGGCGAGTGCTGTTGCAAGGGTTGGCTTTGCGGGAGCACTCGTATTGTTTAAACATTGTTGTTGTTGCCTGCTTGACTGTTGTAATGACGTCACTGGGCAGCGACCCTCATTGATCAAGACTAGTTTCTGGAAAAAAATTTCGTTTCAGGCTCTGATCTGAACAGTTTGCAATTTCTCTTTTACTGGGTGCTTCTGTATTGTACAACCTGTGTGACTTGCAATGTTAATCAAGCCGAATCGTTTGTCCAATTGTTATGTTTAGTGCTGTCTTTGTTTTTGCAGCTGGTGCAGCTGTAACGTATTTTGTCCAACTCCGTGGTTCATGGCGGATTTAGTTCATCTTGTGGGAAGTAGTAATCTGTTGGCATTTTCAGCTACTGAGCATCATGTGGTGACTTGTATGAGATTACCTGCTTGTCGGAATATTATGCGGGTTGTCTATCGGAGATGTTGTGGTAGATGCAAATGTGTTCCTGGCTTCACTCTAGTTTCCATGTAAAAAGATTGGTATTCAAGTTTGCACTGTGGTTAAACATAAAACTCATGCGCCCGTATAAGTTCGGCTTTCAAACATAAAACTCCGATGTTCAGCTGTCAAACTCGACTCTGATCTCACGAGCACCTGATTCAGGATTGCAAAATGAAATTGTTTCATATATGCAGCAACCGAAATTGTCAAACACTAGCCAGCTGCGCTGCAACCACCTTCTAGCATTGACGTGCATATAGTCATGATTCTACTTCCCTATACAGAGATACACGATATATGCTAGGAGCCAGATGAACGTCATATGAGGTTATTGTGCCCGTAAGCCCCCTGCTTCAGCCCGTTGCTCCAGCCCCTGTAGTGTGCACCAGTTTGTACACTAGCGGTATTTTTTCATGCACAATTTTAAAAACCTAAATAACAAAAAACCTGTTACATGTTACGGCTAACAGTGTATATATTAGTTGCCTTATGCATGAACAGACTCGATCAGGTCTACACAAGATGCCTTATAATACTACAGAACCATGTAAGCATATTTGCCTTCTGTCATCCTCCGAGACTTCCACCTGCACCACATGAATATTCCTCCAATAATCAGTACGACATGGCTGGATATTTTTCAGTAAACCTCTTATTTATGCTTAAACCAATACAATCACTATCGGAAAAAAAACAATGACAACAACTAGCTAGCAGGGTAAGGAGACAAAAAACCTATGATGCCATTAGATTGTTGGGAATGCACCAACAAGTACAACAAGTGCTACTCACGTATGTACGAGTTTACAGGTTGACGACATCAGTACCTAACATGTACTCCGGTTCATATGATATCTTCTATCTGGGTCAATTTTAAAACTTCAATGAGAAGGATTTGTGAGCTTAACAATCCTGAATTCATTGTCCTGCGCTGTCTCTAGTTTTGCTTGGCTTGCTGCTACAAGGCCCAGAACTCGGCTGGTCCTGCACCAAGTGTAGGAGTAGCACCCACAATAAACACATTAACTACTGAGTCACCAAAATGTTAATTCCGGTTACCCAAACTGGTGCAAATATTTCATCCATATAGACATTAATGTCCATGTCACAAATATTTCTGTGAAGGTAAGGTGTGCTGACGCAGTAGGAGTCATATACTGTCCAACAAGGAAAAGAACATTAGGGCCACGGACTAGAAATTACCTGTGGCTGGGATGGCTGGCCTTGCATTTGTTGCATTGCTAGAAACCGTTGATAATTAGGATCAGCGACATACAAACCGTGGAGCATATTAGAGTTCTGCAAACCTATGGTGTTGATAGGATCTGCTTGACTGCTCGCTTCAGCCCTTGATGGACCTGGAGCAGGAATAACAGGCATGAGAAAGGTGGGTAAAGGAAACCTTGGACCCAAAAGAGGAGCTGATCCCGGTGGGAGGAAGCCTGAGCCGGGTAACATGTGGGGAAATGGCATCATCGGATGACTCATCCCCATTGTCGCTTCCATTCCCATTCCCATTCCCATTCCCGTTGGCGGCATGTATTGTTGAACTCCTGGGAACATAATTGGAGGCACACCATATCCCATGGACATCATCTGTTAATTACCATTGTGATATTTAGATGCACTGTTTGATCTAATAGTTTCAAAAGTAGCGACACATAAAAGCCATTACCAATCACTAGCCAAGTAAGTATATTAGTTTCTTGGTGGGTTTCAGCAGGATAGAGTCTCTGCAGACCATTTCCCTGCCATGACCATTGCCTACTTTTGGAGCAATGTGGCCGCCCCGAAGGCATTTTCCTTAAGAAGAAACACAACTCTGGTAACAATGATCGACATAGATATATACCCGAACATGCATTTGTAGCTGATTTGTGTACCTGATCGCCTCATCCAGCATCAAAGCCTTATCTGACTGATTTTGAAAACAAGCAAATAGTTAACGGAAATAGTATAATGAGTGCTCCACATTTGGCGTAAAACGAAGTAGTACTACAAGATTTGCTGTGATAAATCAATGCCATTTGGTCTGAGGGAGCATCTAATCACATAATCATTCAACAGTTAAAATCATATAGGGTGATTAAGAATATAGGAAAAAACACTTGATATGCTAACCTTGGTGCGACTGGGTATTAGTTGTTGCAGAGTCCTCATCCTTTCATTTATGCGATCTCTACGTTTCTGCTTGTGAAATTCCAGTGTCATAAATTTAGAGGCAGGAGAGCACGGATTCATCAGATGCCATAAGTAATTGGTAAAACATACCCTCTCAGAGAGACTATGGATCTCTGCAGAACGAGATCTCTTTGCACCGATCGTCTCATGATGAATTCTCTTTGCTTCAGGTGATTCCTTATCTACATCCTTCAAGAATGGATTTGTCAAGTTTTCCCACATCAGATGTATAAAATTTCTAGTGTCTGTGAATTTTAATCCTTACAACCAGATTATATGTTCCCAAGGGAGTAAAAATGCCTTTTGATTTGCGATTATATATCATTTGATGCCTCAATGGTCAAGGATCCTTCTCCTTATGATATCAGCAGATACTGATTTGCTGCCATGTAGATAAACTATAACAGAAGTTTATGAGCTATTGTCCACAAACTTGGGAATGAAGAAACATTATAAGCTCCTCTCCGTATAATACAGGATTAGGAAAAGCAAATACTATCAAAGTATCAAGCTATCCGTCATATGTCACAGCCTCACAGGATCACAAAGAAGGATTGACAAAGCTAAAACTGTTCATTCGTTTCGCATAAAGGCAATGCACTCCAAATTCGATCATTAGCTTTCTACTCCTATTTCACAACGATAATGTGATTAAGACAAAGTCCCACGTGATCACAAGAGTAGCAAACGATCATATAGTATGTTTCAGGAGAACACTTGATTTTTGAATGAGAATGTAGAAGAAGTAACGTAAAAGAAATCCAAACTATCACAACGAAAAAAGAAATGGATCAACACGAAAAAAGAAATGGATCAACATATAAAAGTATTAATTAATTTTCTCTGCAAAAATAAATTACTAATTTTAGATAAAAAAAATTTTAATATTTGTTTTTTTCTTTGTAAAACTCCAATTCGAAATCTATTTAAAGAAACAAAACTTCCAACTACTTGACCGAATGGATATTGGACGAAAATGACTAATTCAGCGAGGAACTTGCAGATTAATTAACCCTCCGAAGCAAAATTCTTAATAGAAGAAAGTGTTATCAATCACTAACCTCTACTTGGAAAAAATAATAAAAATTCACTAACCTCAACCGCAGCGTGACACCCCACCGTGAGATCGCCTCCCTCCCTGCCCTTCCGTTTCCGATCCACCGCGGGCACCTTCATCTTCCCTTCCACCGAGGACACAACAATGTCACCACACGCCTCCGCCTCCCTCCTCTCGCCGCCGCCGTCCGCACTCGATGCGCCGTCAACATCCTTGCTTCCGCCGCCGACGAATTCCGGCGATCTGATCTCCGACGGTACCGCCGGCGTCTCGTTCGATTCGACGACCGTCGAAGTCGTCGGCCGCCGATCCGTAACCCTAACTCTTGAGAAATGCGCGAAGTTTCTGGCCGAGGGCGCAATCGGTGGTCTCGACTCAGGTATTGTGATTGTACTGGAGGGAACGGAAGAGGACGACTGTGGAGGTGACGGTGGTTGTTGTTGCGGTTGCGGTGGTAGTTGATGTTGCGGTTGCGGTGGTTGTTGAGGTTGCGGTTGCGGTTGCGGCAGTGGTTGTGGTTGTGGTGGCGGCTGCGGTGAAGGAGGAAGGAGATCGGGGTGGAGTTGGCGATCGTTGGGAGAATAGTGGAGCCACGCGGCCACCTCGTCTTCCTGCATAAACAGGTGGTCGACGCTGGGCGGCTGTGACGCCTGTGGCGGTTGTCTGAGCGGCATTGTTGCTGGATTGTTCTGATTTTGGATCCGTGCGACTATTTGGCCGTTTTGCCATACCAGCTCCATGATCTCTTCGTCTTCGTGCCTGGTGAGTCATCCACAATTAACAGATAATTCAGTGAATTGATTCGGTTTCATTGAGAAGAATGAGTCGATATCTATTCAATCAAAGCTCGGTTTGATCGCAGAAGACAGGTATGGTTGATAGTGATAGTGTGGACTGTCTATGATCAGAACAAATATGACATAGCATCTTAGCTTGAATAAATCATCGATCATTCCAATTGTTGAAAGTCCATAATTCACAACGTTATTACTAACAACATATATTTTGAATGCAAGGATGAAGAGAAAGAACATACAGATTCTTGTGCCGAGTGGGTGCAGGAACGAAGTCATCATCATCATCACGGATGTCGAAATCCGGGAGCTGGAAATCCATATAAGATATCCAGAAACCAGTTTCACATTCCTCAGGCGGTCGAGGTTAGTTTGAAGCTCCGCTAGCGCTCTCTCAGTGTATGTCCTGTGGTGGTGGGTGCAGCTTTTGGTGCAGTGGCAAGTGAGCGGGCATAGTATTTGGAAAACGAAAAGAGATGCGCTTGTGGTGTGAATGGACAGTACTCGTGGTGTAGGATCTCCCTGGAAATTATGAGGCTGTTGTTTGCGTTGAGTAGTAGGAGTGTTGTTCTGTGTCCATGGTGAACCGACTATGTGCCTGCTTCTGTATGGTGGCCGAGGGTGGCGTTGGGTGTCTGCAGGATAAAAGGTGGGCTGTGTGCAGAGCCAACATCAATGAATGGAAACCAAAACTCTGATGATTCGTCCTGTTTTTGGTTTTTGGTTTTGGTTTTCTACGGATGGGAATCAACGAATGGAATAACTAATGAATTGCGTATCAAATGCAGGGATGAATGACGGTCCCGCCTGCGGACGAGGAGGATGGGATAATGTATATCCGAATGATGGCGAAGGAAAAGGACGAATGTGAGGGCATAAATGTATCATATATATATTCCTATGATGACATGTATGCTCTCCGGGATTCGTTATGCACTTAATGCTCCTTCTTGCAGTATCTATCGGCCCCTAGTGATGTCTTCTTGCAGTTTCTTTTTCGTTTTTTTCCCCTTCCTTTTCTGTGTGAGTTTATCAGTATATTGAGTTCAGCTTTGGTTGAGACTTGCCTGGCTTTCAACCAAATTTTTTGATGAACCCCTAACAAATGTGGAATTGGCGCCCCAAGTAGATAAAGGGCCATCTTCTAACCAACTCCTCCGCCACCAACCTCTCCTCCTTGTATCATCATCATCAACTGATGCTGCTTTGCTTTGCTTCTTGCACCACACTGGTCAGATCGCCATCTTCATTCCCAAATTTAGGTACTATATACTTTCATGCATCTTTCAGATATCTCTTCATTTTTATGACTTTTCCTTCCCCCACTTCGTTTCCATATCTGGTAAGCGATTCATATTTGAAACTTCTCCATTAGACCAAGCTCCTGTCTCTCTCTTACTACCCCATTATCTTTGAACAAGCCAAGAGGATTAATCACGCTTGAGCTGATGATTTTGGACAAAAACAAAGAGCCAACATTCTTTGACTCTGATTTTTATTTGTTCAACTCATTTGACTGCAAGGGGAGTTCATATGGGATCCTTCAAGATCTCCTCTGCCTATATAAGAGGAGTTGCTCCTGTGCTTGTTTTTCCATCAATTAGCCATACAGGCAGAGAGAGAGCCTTTGTGCAAGAAACCAAGTACGTACGAGACTAATGGCAGAGTCCACTGGAGCTGTGAAGCATATTTTACTAGCCAAGTTCAAGGATACTATCACCTCTGAACAAATCGATGAGCTCATCAAGGGCCATGCTGCCCTTGTCGATCTCATCGAGCCCATGAAGTCCTTCCACTGGTACTCTTTTCTTGGATTCTTGGCATGACTCTATGTTTTTTACTTGGCTATTAATCTTATGCTTTCAGTTTGCAATTTTATTACCTATATATATGACTTTCATTTTCTTTTGGTCATCCCTTGCTTTGGTATTGGCTTCATCTACGTGGTTCTTATGATGCGGATTCTGAGGGGAGCTGATCATCTGTTTGTTTGCCTTGAATGTTGTGTTGCCCTTAAGCTTTAGCTGCCATGCTAGAATAGAAACTTATGCATCAAATTGCTGGATTCTTAGTCACTCCTTTTTCCAGATTCATTTTTTTTGGCCGAAAACAAGTTGTTTGGTAGCGCTTCTTTGATCCCCTAAAATGACAGATAGCTGCAAGAGCTAGATTAATCTCTGTAAACTTAATGTTGAAGCACTTATTATGTTTGTTGGTTTTCTTGCTGAAATCATTGGTCCTTGTCGACTAATTTGCTCTCGCTTCTTCAAAGGAGCCCAATTTGGAGTCGATTGGGTTCTTTGGGTTCAGTAATTACCCGCTGTGAGCTCACTGTTTATCTAGAATCTGGTCCTGAATGTCTTAGGCTAGTTATTTGATCTTATATTCTTCATTCTTCTGCATACCGGTGTTGCAGCACCCATGGCCATGCGATCAGATTTTTTGAAGCTGAATTGAGGCATTGCACGGCCATTAATTTCTGAATCCATATCTGCTGCACTCGGCAGTATTATGAGCTCACTCTATTAGAACTTCGATCTCAATGGATATTGATCTTTGATAGGATGAAGATGCTCTTTTCTGAGTAATTTATTTGGTTCACTTGTTGAAACTATGTTGCTAAAGATACTAGTTATGAAAATGCAGGGGAACTAATGTGAGCACAAATAACCTACACCAAGGATTCACTCATATCTTCGAGTCAACTTTTGATAGCGTTGAAGGGATTGCTGAATATTTAGTTCATCCAGCGCATGTGGAATTCGCCGATCGCTTTCTTCCTTTTGGAGAGAATATGATTGTCGTCGACTACAGGCCTACTAAGGTCGTTTAGTTGGCATTCAGTGGCGGTACATCTCGTTAGCTCCCAAGATTTAGGTGCTGCTTCTCCCAATGCCGCCCCTCCTCACAGTCGGGTGATCGCTCCCTACGGTCGCTATGTTCACTGCATAAGAGCGTGCTTCTAAGCACACTTTTATTCCGTTCACCTCGATTTACAGAATGCTGGCCAACACCTATAAGTGAGGCTCCTGCATCCTTAGTTAGCTTCCCCAATTTACAGAATGCTGGTCAACACCTATAAGTGAGGCTCCTGCTTCCTTAGTTAGCTTCCCCACAGCTTTTTGTGCTTACGGGAAGCTAACCCGTATATGCGTCAAGGCAGGCATCAATGCTTTAGAAATAACTGTATACTTTCTACTCAGGGACGGTTATCACCAATTGTTGTCTATACTTGAATCTATAATGATTATAGAAGATCGAGTTAGCCTTTTATTTGTGTAATATGAGCGCGAGATCATTGTGCAATGGAGTTTTTTCAATTAATCTTTAGAAGGCTAATGGAAGATGGGCTTCATCCAGGCATCGAAGCTTGAAATGAGCTGATGTGCCTTAGCATTAGTATTATTGTTCATCGTAAGATTGCCATTCTTTTTTTAGCGTTTTTGTCTCTGCACCACTCGGTTCATTTCCTGTTAAGTTATGGCATTTTCATTTCCTTGTATTTTTTCAAGTTTTAGGTGTAGAGGTGTTAATCGAGCTGAGTTCACGGTTGCTCATGTTCGTTTAATCGAGCTCAATTTTGTGTTCATGTTCGCCTAGTTTAATAGCCGAACATGTCCGAGACTCTAAACCGAGTCTCGGGCTCTATGACGATATGAACAAATAGAAAACAAGACATAAAAAAATTATCGTTATATGTGTAAGTTCTTTTGCATAGTTACTCCCCCTTCCCATTTATAGTATGATGATTTACACAATACGTACTGGAGAGAGCTCTGTTTCCAAATAAAAAATTTACTAATAAAAACCTAACTCAATCCATTTTTAAAGTACATAATTTTAAATTTTTTATAATAATATTCTTCTCGTTTCATTCAAATTATAATATTACATAATCATTATATTATTCAATATGTATTTTGAGAAGTTTCGCTATGCGTCTTAATAAAACAACAACAATAACAAATCAAGTCTTTATCCCATCAAGTGGGGTCGACTACATGAATACGACGGCGTCATTCCAATCTGTCATGTACATCATCTTTTGTAAGATTATGATAGGCCATATTATACTTCAAGGTTTCTCTCATGGTCTTTTTAGGTCTCCCTCGTCTTCTCTTAACACGTGCTAATTTCAAACCTTCACATCTTCTAACAGAAGTTATGACTGGTCTGCGTTTCATATGATCATACCATCTTAGTCGTGACTCCCTCACCTTATCTTCTACTGGAACCACACCCACTTTCTGCGTGATAACTTCATTTCGTATCCTATCTATTTTTGTATGTCCATACATCCATCTTAACATTTTCATCTTATTTACACTCAACTTCTGTAAATGCTGGCACTTAATTGCCCAATATTCTGACCCATACAGCATCGTTGGTCTAACAGCTGTCTTGTAAAACTTCCCTTTTAACTTGGTAGGTATTTTAGGATCGCATAGCACCCCTGAAGCGCCCTTCCATTTCAGCCAATTTGTTTTAATCCTATGATCAATATCTGCATCAATTCCTTCATTCTTATGTAGCATCGAACCTAAATATTTGAAAGAATCCGTTTTAGGAAGAGACTATATTCCCAACAATACATTCTCACTATTTGTTTAACTACTCTCATTAAAGATACATTCTATATATTTTATCTTGGTTCTACTGATCCTTAACCCCTTCTTTCGTATCGTCCACCAGAGCAATATCATTAGCGAAAAGTAAATATCATGATACTTCATCTTGTATATGCCTAATGAGATCATCCATTACTAAAGCGAAAATGTATGGGCTCAAAGTTGATCCTTGGTGTAAACCCATGTTAATAGAAAAAACAGTCGTTTCACCAACATACGCTCGCAGACATGTAGCAGTTTCTTCATATATGTCTTTCATAATCTCGATATACCTACTCGTCGCTTCCTTCTTTTCTAAAGTTTTCCAAATCATTTCTCTTGGAACAAAATCATACGTCTTTTTCAGGTAGACAAAAATCATATGTAAATTCTTCTTCTCTATCCCAAAGCGTTCCATTACACATCGCAAAAGGTAAATAGTTTCCATGGTTGACCTATCAGACATGAAACCAAACTGATTCTCAATCATCCTTGTACCTTTTCTTAACCTTTTCTCTATCACTTTCTCCCACAATTTTATACTGTGACTCATAAATTTGATTCCTTTATAATTGAAGCAGTTTTGAACATTTCCTTTGTTTTTGTATATGGGAATCAAAATACTCCCTTCTCCACATCAGGCATCTTCTTATCTATCAAAATTCTATTAAAGAGTTTTGTCAACCAATTAACTCCTTCTATCTCAAGGCGTTTCCAAGTTTCGATCGGGATTTCATCTGGACCCATGACCTTTCTTGAGTTCATCCGTTTTAAAACCTCCTTAACTTCCCCTGTCCTAATGCGACGAAAATAATATCGGTTCATCATCACATGTACATTCCTACTTGTTTCATTCAGGGGCACATTCTTTGTGCAATTAAAGAGTTTATCAAAATACTCTCTCCATCTTTCCTTAATGTCCTCATCAGGCGTAACAATATGCTCGGCATCGTCCTTAACACACTTTACCTGACCTAAATCCTTAATTCTTCTGTCTCTTGATTTAGTTAACTTGAAGACTTTTTTTTCCCTTTTTTGTGTTCAGTCTTTCATACAACTTCTCATACGATTTATTCTTCGCATCGCTCATAGCATATTTAACTTTTTTTTTTTACGCGCCTATATTTCTCTAAATTTTTATCACTATTACATTTAAACAGAGCCTTGTAACATTCTTTCTTATACTTTATCTTATCTTGAATCTTTTTACTCCACCACCACTCCTCTTTATCCAACGGTAGTTGACCCTTAAATTATCATAATGTCTACTTCGCTACACGTCGAATACAATCAGTCATCGCATCCCACATCTCCCATGCACTTCCGTTAAATGTCCATGGACCTTTTCTCAACAACTTCTCTCTGAAAAACTTTTGTTCATCTCGTTTTAAATTCCACCATTTTGTCTTTATGAGATTACTTCATCACCACCCCTCTTCAAATATCCACCCTTATATTTTGTCCTTTGTTATTCCTCTTAATGACGTAAGAAAATCACGTTACTATTCCATGATTGAAATAAAAAACTGAAACTATCATTATTGTTTTACGATAATTTTACGTAAAACGATATTTGATGGTTTCACAAACGATTCGTAACGTGAATAACTGTATTGTTTGCACAGGAAACATTGCAAAGGGAATATATCTTATAGCGTCGCAACCAACAAACATCGAATTTCAAAACTACCCAAAATTAAAACTATTTTTTTAATAAAAAAAATTATTCCATAGAAAGAGTACGTAGCTTATTTTGTTTCGTGATGTGCTGTGCGGGTCCGTCGCCGTCGTCAACGGCTCAACGCGAATCGCACCACTCACCAACCACTCTCATCGCCTCCTCCGCCACCAACCTTCTCTTCCATCTTATCATTTCATCACAAATCTGCTGCTTCGATTCTCATACCACGGATCACATATTCACATCATCACCGTCGTCGGTTTCAGATTCAGGTTTTTTTAATCCTTCTATTATCTCTTTCATTTTTTTTACGCCTTTCCCCCTTTCTATTCTCAACATATGAACAAATTGTCTAATCGTATCGCATAATGATATTTATCCGCGATTTCATGGGTTTTGTTAGGATGATATGGAAACTCGTCCATTATTCGCAAATTAGGAATGTGACGATTCACGGTTTCAGTGCATATAAATAGCGGTTGGACCCTTCGGAAATTTGCAGTTGTCTAAGTGGTCATTTGGACGAGTTTGACTTGTTGATCAGATACAGACACAGAGATTAAGAAATTGCATTGGAGAGTGCGAGATAAGTTTGTGTGCATTTTTGCCCTCAGAACTCTTTTTTAGGAGTCTTTTCGGCCCATCTTAAATGTAACGCTTTATGTCTTAACGACTTAAGAAAATTATGTCATCGACGTCAGATTGTAATACAACTTTAAATTAACACAGTTAAACTGTTAAATCGATAAGCGTACACAGTTAAACTTTTACATTTATTTTGGATATGGAATGAGTAGGATCTTTGTAGGGTTTGGATATGGAACTTTTGGAAAGATGCGGAGTATTACTTGAAGCTAGTAAAAACCAAGATCCTATTTGGTATCGTTTCTGATGTTTTCTTTTTTTCGTTCTCTTCCTAATGAATCAAAACCGTTGGTATTGTTTCGTATTCTTGGAAACAAAGAATGGAAGCAATAAACCAGGAGAAATGGTTATATGTTTTTGTTTTCTCTGAGCTTCATACTAAAAACCCTGTTTCGCAATGCTCGTTATTTTTGCTAACTGCTATAGTGTTTTTGAATTTTGTTAATGGTTTTTTCCTGTTTTGAACTGCAAAATATCGAACAGTCTCTAAGAAAATAAACTATCACGTATTGGGACATTTGGTTGGATCTTGCTGCCATTTGAGTAACATATGGTATATTGGTTATTCGTAGAGGGAATCAAGCAATTTGGATAAAGGTGTTTAGTGGATCAAGTGAATACTGGACTAATGGCAGAATCCACCGGAGCAGTGAAGCATGTTTTGCTAGCCAAGTTCAAAGATCCTATCACCTCTGAACAAATCGATGAGCTCATCAAGGGTTACGCAAGCCTTGTCGATCTCATTGAGCCCATGAAGTCCTTCCACTGGTAATGTTTTCTTGGGTTGTTGGCATAACTCTATGTTCCTTGCGTGTCTATTAAGCTTTTGTTTCCAATTTGCATCTTTTAAAGAGGATCATTCTAGTTAGCCTTTGTCTAGCTGAATTTTTCTCATGAAAATCGTGTAGTTATTCTTTGTACGCTGTGGGGTTTGTTAGCTGGGCTCGGTATTCTTGCATGGAGACTGCACTGAGTGATACAGATAGTATCAACAACTCAGCTTCTCTCTTTGTAGGTAAAGAAATTGATACAGGTTGTGTAGTTTGTATATGCTGCTCCCTTGCTTTGGTCATGGCTGTGTGCTTCTTATGATGCTTACTTTAAGAGGATCCTCTATATGATGCCCTATCATTCTGGTAATCTGAGGCCTGGGAGACTAAATTTGTCTCTGTAGCAGCTGACTTCAAGATTAACTAACCTTAAGTCGAAATAGTTATCGCCATTGCTGGTTCTCTGTTACTGAAATTATTGGCCCTCTTTGATAAAGTATCCTCTCACTTGTGTGCCCGAGCCTGAGTGGGAGTAAATTGGGTTTTCTGGGTTCAATGCTCTCCTGTTTGGGATCCCCATACCCGTGGTGGCGATACCTCTGGAGTCAAAACCTGTGTCTTAGGCTAGTCATTTACCTTATATTTCTGCATACCGTTTTCAGGGCACCCATGACTCTGTGATTACATTTTGAAACTGAATTGAGTTTTGGCACAGCCATACATTACTCGATCCATGATCGCTGCCTCAGTAGAAGCTTTACCCTTGCTTCCACTTTTCATAATATATGCTCTCTCATAAAAAGAACTTTGATCCCAGTTGATATTGATCTTTGACGAGGGATGCCCTTAAGAGTATTAGGCATCACCACTGATATTTTCAGCCCTGCTACTATTTGAAGATGATGTTTTCTTAGAAATGTATTTGTTCAAGTCTCGAAATTATGTTGCTTAGGAGACTGGTTTAATTATCCTACATGAAAATGCAGGGGAACTGATGTGAGTGCTGAGAACCTACACCAAGGTTTCACTCATGTCTTTGAGTCAACTTTTGATAGCATTGAAGGGATTACTGAATATGTAGTTCATCCAGCGCATGTGGAATTTGCAAATCGGTTTATTCCTTCCTTGGAGAAAGTCATTGTTGTGGACTACAAACCTACTAAGGTCGCTTTATAAGCATTGAACCGGAGTACATCTAATGGCTCGATGTTAGCTTCCAAGATTGGGCTCTGCTTCTACTTCAGACATGTCAAGCAATGAATGTATACTTTGGAAATAGTCGTGTAATATGAACACAAAGTTTCAGAAATGAACTTTGAACAGTGTTGCTTTTACTCATGAATCAATCTTCTCTTACAAAATTTCCTTCCTGTCTTGTAGATTGCTCATGAGTTTGCATCCTTCGATTCAATCGTGATAAATTAGGCGAACAAGAACCAAAAGTTTATAACTGTGATGATAGGGAATATAGTTTGAGCATTAAGTTTACATCTTGATGGAGATTTTGATCGGGAAAATAGCTTGAGAAACATGGAAACAATGGGACGTGGATTTTCGGTCTACTCTGAAAGTGGCTGTTCTTGAAGAAAAAGACAATTGGGGTTTCTGAATTAGGAGAGCGCAATAGAAGATGGCATCATTGGCTGTTGTGCTCCAGTGCCTCTGATCGGGATTGCCATGAATCACATTGTGAAATAGGTAGAGGAGAATGCGTTGAGGAGCAGATCCGCACTTGATTGCCCTCTTGGAGCACGAATTGTTACAGGTACTCTTAATCTTCTTCTGATTAGTTCTTACTTTTAACATCATCATTTGTTGTGGGACTTCTGTTCTTTTTATTGTTTGTCTCTGCGTCACTCAATGCATATTTCTATAATACGTTGTCATTTTATTACTTCTTTCGACCCTTTTCCAGTTTAGGGGATGTTGAAAGAGTCAATTTGTTCAATTTCCCTCCAACTAGCTTGCATGTTACGACAAGGCTCTTTCTTGACCATATCACCTTATCTAAGAATTTGTTTTCAAATTATAAGATTAACCTTACGCTGCTAAGAGTCGCTAAAGAATTGCAAATTTTTAGAAGACAAACTTGATCTATAGATCACACGCTTGCGTGATGGGCCGTCTTGACCATTGATTCAACTCTCATACGGTTATAAGGTCTCGATTTGTCAGGCCCTACACTAAACTGGAGACTTCGACATTCGATAAATTGACTTTCAATATCGCCTTTCAGGATTCTAAGTTTTGCTGACGAATTTGCCTAAAGTAGAGTTTTCAGGATACTATAGCTAGCATCATCATAAAATGAGTTAATTATTCACAAGATTTGGAAGGTGGTGAGATCATTTTTTATTTTATTTTTCGTTGTTATATGTTACTGGCTTACTGGGATCATTTCTAACCTGGAAGTTTGATATGCCCCTGGTACTGACTACCATGCAATCTTTTTTGCTTTACTATGATTCCCAGCTTGATTTTCTTGTCATCTCTCAGGGTATGACTGCATAAACAGTATGTTCCTTTCGAGGCATGTTCATTGTTTTCTGAGAATCTATGTTGATTATGCAGATTACCTTTTTGTATCAAGTCTGGGCTGATTGATGCATACAGCAGTTCGTATAGTATTGATGAGCACGTTCTCAGCTCCCAAAATCATATGATAATTTCAGACCGACTTGAATCTGAAGGATGGAGATATGCCGATAGTGCGAAGCCTCGTTCATGGCAACTGATTTTCCTGAAGCCTACTGTCTACATCACCAAGGCCTGAACGTACCATGGATCGACAGAAGTGAGCCTACCCCTATCTCAAGAATGATTTGCTTGTGTATTTGTCTCTCATATATGTTTTGTTTCCATTGCATTTTGCTATCATCAATAGGGATCAGACTGCGTACATCCTGTCTTCCTTAGACCCTATGACGGGATACCCGGGTAGTAGTAGTTGTCGTGCATTTTGCTGTCATCAAGATATAAAGAATATTCACTGTGTACGAATCATGCCAATGTGATGTATTAAGTACTTAGACTGAGATGGATCAGTGCATTGTTCATGCTTCAATATCAAAACACGATGGTGTGTTAGGACTATAGATTATATTATTGTATCTTCTATCATAAGTTTGAGCTTTCAATAGAGTTGATATCTCAGTCCATTACGGGCGATCTAATGGCCACGACATGGGAAAGCTGGATTGGTTACCATGTACCTGTCAATGGTATTCACTTCAATGCTGTGTCAACAGAGTATGACCCTGTCTGTTTTGCCAGTTGTTGAACCACCCACCTTCGTGTGACATTCTATGCTTCTCAATCTCCAACAGCAAAAACCAGCTCTAACATATAGCCTCTTTTTTCCAATTTTGCAGCATGTTTGACAAAAAAGTGGAACTTTCACACAAAAGCTCACATGGGATTGATGATCTTACACATTGGCACATGGGAGTTTCAATGCCCTTAGTTGGCTTTAGTCGATATGTTCTTCAGGTAAGTGATCTGCCACATGCAATTGCTTATCGTGTCGCGATTCATGATTATGATGGCTTTTTCTGGACTGGTCCTAGATCATAGATGACCCTGCATTTATATTTTTTTTGTGGTTGATAGATTTGGTGATTGTGACATTCTCCTTTGTTGTCCATTTCTTGAAGTACATAAACACTAGGCTCATTGCTGTCCAATGATTATGGAGGAGTTATAGCTGTTAAAGCATCATATCTATGTGTTTTGGACCAGTTTATGTGTGTTGGGGCTTTTTTGTGTTGGGATCAGAGGAGATCTATGAGGTTGTAGAACTGAGTAGCCTGTGTGCAAGTAGAGAACAATCCTAGACTGGATCCATGCCTAAATCGACATCACGAAAACATCGAAGTTGTTTGTCGAGATAAGCCTTGGTCGTGTTGGTTAGATTGAGCCCTTTGTGAGGTAAGTAGGTTTCAGCTTTCAGAGTTTGTTCCAATGCTCCTTAGTTTAAGAATACATGATATTCTCAATTGGGAGATTGATGGTTTGCAGCTCCTGTTCCTTCCCTGGCGCTTAGATGAGTCTGATAAACCAGAAAAACAAAGCTTCAGTAGATTTTTTATTTTTTTTTAAACATATTCAGTGTCAAAAGCCTCTTAGAGCAGGATTTACGAGAGAGACATTGTAGAGTCTAGAATAGAGTGCTGAAAACAGACAAATTAATAACATAAGTGAAGAACTTTTTCATTGATGAATATCTCTGGTATTGATTGAATACATAGTTGAACACAATGTAGTTTCATCATGTTCCTTTTCCTAAATATCAAAGCCGAAAGCAATCTTGTATGAGGAACCAATATAGAAAGAGAAATGGAGACCTATATATTACTCATCAGGATATTTCCATGCTGACAAAGTGGACGAAACGAAGCCTCATAAGGGGATGATGATAGTTGCAAAGCGATGAACAACGCTTCCATGCACGCTTCATTGTTACTCCAAAAACGGTTTCTTCAATGGAGCGTACAGAGGTTGAGCAATCTTAGAGACGTTGATGACCAAGATGGAGCAGCAGACTCGATATATTGACCAGAATTATAGAGGGAAAAAAATGTATATACTCAATGACAGAGACCAATGTGTGTGCACTATACTGGAGCGTACCAAAGGGTATAAATAGACCTTTTCCTTCTCCTATTGATATGCTGGTGTTTTGGGTATATTGTATCGGAATTTGAAGATAGGGCTATGTATCAACATTGTCTTCCAGGGCGACAGCTGAGTGAACCAGCACTAGAGGTGAGTGAGGCCACCAAGGACGATGGCTTGGCTGCTAAGCTGGAGGCCCTAGCATAGCTCCTCCAAGCGCCAGCACCTGATGGAATGAAGAAGGCTCCATTGAGCAGAAGATCACCTTCTGATCTCCAGTTCCACCCCTTCCACTCCCATGAACCCGTGTCGACCCTCTTGGTTACCTGTATATAGCAAGGAGTGTTGGTTTTAAAAATTTCCTTCATCAAAAATATAGATGTCGTTGTTCAAGGAAGGCGTGCATTAGCTGGGATTGATCCGTTTAAGTACCTCTTTAGCGAAGGGGTTGTAGGGCGCAGTGAATCTGTTGCCTTGGCTGTTGATGGTGGGAGCTGCACTTCCTCCAATGGCATACATTTCCCAGTGTGTGTAGTCGTTGTTTACTACATGGAAGTACCCATGCCTGCACCTGCATTTTTTGTTGCCATTTGATTCAGGTTAGTGAAGATTGAACTATGTTGTGCAGTGGGATTCAATTCTGCGTCCCTTTGATCTGTTAAAAATAATTCTTTCTTTGCAGGGATTAGAAGCAGATCTTACCTTGGCATTCTCTGGATGAGTCCCTCGCCAAAATGGTTGTAGGCGATGGTTACTTGCATCAACTTGTCCCTCGTGTAGGAGTCGCTGTGACCGAGCAAAATCACCTGTTATTCATCACGAGGAAGCAAAAGTTTAGTCCCTGACAGATGCATGAATTTTCATCTGCCAGAACTGTCGCCCAAGGAATGGCCATTTTACCTCATTGTGATGAGTGAAGTAGTTGTTTGAAATGGTGATGGCGGTGGATGCCATGACAGCGTCGACAAGGCCATCAGCGCAATTAGCCAGAGAATTATGATCAACCCACACATGGCTCGCCCCAAAGATTGACACCGCATCACCATCAGCCATCGTCCTCCATCCATAGTGAGATGGTGAGCTCCTAACCATGGCATTGCCAGTCGGCCTACAGTCGTGGATGTTAAGACCATGGATGATCACATTCGTGACGTATTGGATCGTGATGCAAGCTCCATAAGCAATGTGGACGCTGGCGCCCCTGCCATCAATGGTCTTGAAGCTGTTCATGATGAGTTCCTGCTTCAATGTTATCAGCATATCCCCCTTGAACACGATCCATAGTGGCTCGTCCTGGATAACAGCGTGACGAAGAGTCCCAGGCTTGGGATTCACTGGATCATCATCGCCAGAATCAGTTACAACGTAGTATTGTCCATCACGGCCACCTATGGCATTGCGTCCGAACCCAATGGCGCAATCTGCTAGTTTTTTCCTGTTTTGCAGCCAGTTAGGATCACACCTCCAGCAGTCGTCAATTGGATTGCCAGTGCCACACGAGAAGTATCCCAGCTGCCTCCTCGTACTATTCTCGACGCTTCTGAAAAAAGACATCAAAGAAACCAAGCATTGTTATTCGTGATCATAGAAGCTTTGTAGCATGATAGCCGCTATATAATTTGCACGATAACAAAATCGTAAATTTTTATGTCCAAAAGTTTGTATGTCGTTAAGCGATGTAAAAGGTGTGTATCGATCTTATGTCACGAGTTTTGAACCTTGTCGAATGATGCGGATCAAATGAGGTATACTGTTAAGGTATACGGTTGAGACGGAAGACGTGAAAGTTCTTGGATGGGAAGTTGAATTTATTGTATGGACCAGTTTGTGGTGTTGGGTTGGGGAGCAAATGCACGCAGGGTATAGCAATTTTCATGGAGAAGGGTCCCATGATGAAAATAACTCGTGATCTGGATGTCGGTGGGAATATTTATGGTACGGTAAACTAAACATTTCAATGTCACTTAAATTTCTAGCTGAGTTTTACATCCAAAACGATATCAAATAACATTTGATATGCATGAAGTTATGTGACGAGTCAGTGTATTTGCCAATTTTCATTAGCTATGAACCTTGTTGTGTAAGTTCCAGTGACTATTTTATCAATCCAGCTTTCGAATTAATTGATCTGATCTTTATTTGTTAAGTGTAGCTTTCCTGAACCTAATCCGAGTATTAGGGTCATCAAGCACATGACAAAAGAAACAACCCATGTGCGCCCCTTTCTTTCTTCTATTCTTTCTTTCTTTGATGTTTTCAAAATTGCAAACCTTGTTTTACTATTGCAAAATGGAACTCTCAATATAGGAAACGTTAATGCTCAAGAGTGCTTCTACATTTCATGTCACGATACTATTTGAGTCTTTTTTTCTATGAATTGTATTAAAATTGATGTCCTTGTTTTAGTTGAAATCGATAGTGAAGAGAACTTATAAATTGATGAGGATATGTAGTAACAGATTTTAAATCAGTCAACTTGACTACAGCAACCATGCCTACCTGAAGCACCAATCACAAAAGCTTAGAGCACCAATAGCTATAGTCATGTTGGTTTGATAAATAGGGAGCGGCCTATAAGATGAAAACTTAGGAGCAGATGTAGGGGAAGAATATTAACCACAAGATGAAGGGATTGGTTAGGGGAACGTATTGAATGCGATCTGTGAGGATCGGATGGCAAAGCCATGTGAAGCTGATCAGGACTATATGTAAACCACCAAAAGAAAGGAGAAGAATGAAGCAAATGCTGGCACATTGTAGAACATGGGGTGGCTGTTATTCTGCCCACAACAAGAAAACGACACTTGATTCCTGTTAATAATAGCGTATTATTTTTAGATGTGTCGCGTGATGATCAAACCGTCCAATTTGAGATATTAAGACAATTGATCTAAACGTTTTGCAAGATAGAGGAAAGTCTTGTGACTTACGCCTCGACGAAGGAGACAACCTCTTCTGGATTGTCGACGAACGCTTGCTCAATTCGTAACTCAGCTTCCTTGATCCTGCAAAATGGGTCATCAAAGGAATCGTGTTTAGTCGACAAAGACTTGCATGATACTCGATCATTCCTCACTACTCTTATTCTTGCTAAGGATCTACAAAATGACCACCATTTACTGTTAAAGTCAAATCGACGATCATTAGATGAATAATACGCTGAGTTTCTTTCTCAGTTGCGTTCAATTCTTAGTTACAGCTTTTAGAAGGGTAATGAAAAGTTAAGGGGCATTGTACATTTGGCTCCATTTTATGGGACACACTATGAGCCCGGGATATGTAAGTGGGCTACAATAAAGTTCTCTACATAATTGCCCTCTTTCCATCAAAAGTTTTAATTCAAACCGTGGCATGAAACCTCAAAACTATAGCAGCAAAAAATTACTACTAGTTGTAGTCAAACTGTCCCAAGTTTTTGTTATCACTTTCCCAAATGTTTTCCCTTTCAACACAACTAATTTACATATATTAGCAGAAGTTTGAGCACAGCACCATCTTAACAACAGTGTTGGGATTCGACTAATAACTTTTTCGCGACATTAAGAAAGATCTTATGATGTGACCGACGGTCAACGCATAAACTTTACAGGAATTTTAGTGATATTACAGGTGAATTATATTTAATCAGCCTCACACTGCCTCATCATAAGGGAACCTTTTCTCATAAGCGAACCGTTTCTTATCAAATAAACAGATTAACTTATACTCCGTACTACAGCAAGGCACCGACCAAATAAGTAAAGTATATTTTTCAGGGGATTCCTCTGTTTTTTTTTTTTTTTTCTTTTTCACACAGAAGTTTCGGTGTAGTAATACAGTGACTGTATTGACTATCTGTCAAGAACATATCCCCTGGTCTTCGTGGTCTATAAAGTCTTCATGTGCACTATTTAATTTTCTTGTGCACTAGAAAAACAGACTACTTTCAATGTGCATACTTTAAAGTTACCGGTACGGCTAGCTCTTGGTAGTTACAATTAATGTTGGACCTAACCAAAGTTTTGCTTATCGTATTCATAGCCTATGCAAACACTTTGCTTATAGCCTATTTAACTGTATAAGTGTTTATTACAACATATTTAGAATCATCTATATCTTATCAACATGACTTTTTCTATCCACTTATCTTACAGGAATATATACTGAATTCGAATTCAAAATCGGTACTAAACCAAGATTGATTATTGATGTGTGACAAATACTAATGGTCTAGAGCATCTGGATTACGTATCTCAAGCGAGGTGATTAACAATCGATCCAGAGCAGAGACTGACAGAGATAGGGAATGACCACGGAATCTTTAATTTTCGAACAATGCATCAGATGCTGAAACCTAAGTTGCAATCTGTTTGTCAGCAAACACAACTAACCTGTGCTCCATTGATGCGTTCTTCAGGCTCCTGAGCTGCTCTTCAATCCTGTCAACAAAAATACAAGACCGAAAAATTCAGATCTCTGCAATTGACTTGCAGTGCGACAATTCGCACATAATATATAGCGGCTGGGAATCCAAATTGGCAATATTGGTACCTAAGCTCTTGTAGGTGATCTGAGAGCGTTCTGCCCTCAACGATTGACGAGAGCGCTGCGATCAAGATTGCGATGATCGCTAAGTATTTGCAAAGAGCAGCCATTGCTCTTATAATGTAAAGCTGCTGAATGTTTCTCTTTGCTTTTGTAACTGATGAAATCAGTTTGTTTAAGGGAAAGAGGGGAAATGGAGGGAAGCGAAGGAGGTTAATGAGAAATCATGAAGGAAACGAGCATTTTATAGAAGGGAGTTTGAGTTCAGGTGGGACCAACCTCCCTGATCTGATTAACCCTTAACCATGGTTAGGTTTGGACAATTTGGGTTGATGTAAACTAAATGTTGATCCACGATCAAGGTTGCAAATACCTCTTAACATGTTGTGCTATAATTTGTTTGATTCTTTAAAGCATTATCATTTTAGTTATTTCTTTATCATGAAAAAAAAAAGAATAAAAGAATTACTTCCTTCGTCCCACGAAAGATACAATATATACGTATTTTGTATTATTCTATAAGCATGAATACAAGTTTCATTTTCATATCAAATCACGTCGAATCGTCCCGCAATATGTATTAGGTTGAAATACGTAATTTATCCAACAATTGATGTTTCAAAATAAATTTATAAAAAAACTATGTTTGATCGTCGTTATACGCGTGTCAAACTTTGCATCAATATGCGTGTCAAGTCAATTGATTACAATACAAATGAAGTATTTGTCATCATTATGTGACAAATTTATTTCATCAATATGTGAATTTCGTAACCTATCGATTTACCTAGAAATAAAGAAATGAGGATCAGCCTTCCGCATTATAACTACCATTAACTCTACGTAAACAAACTCAAACCCATATTTTAATTAGTGGGCTAATTAAAGGCTTGATCACGTTGTGGAGCCCACTGAATCTTGTCCAACGTGGAGAGTGGCATGCATCGTTGTGTTTTATCATTACCTTTTTTTTTTCGCTATCTTCTTACACATCAGCGGAAGCCGGCCAGTCACGTGCCCGTCGTCGTCTCTGTGGGGCCAAAAAGCGATCCAATGCACCGCCTCCAAATCCGTGAATGCAAACCGTTTTGTGTACGCGCCTCATGGGAGTGAGGTTTCTACACGCGCCAGTTTAGGCGGCCACGTAGGTTTTTCGTTCTATCAATTTCACCGATTTGATTTTTCTTTTGTAAATTTATGGAAACACAGAGTTAGGAGATGATTTTGCCTAAACTTTTCCCATACCCCTACCTTTATCCATAAACTCGATACATTATAAGTAGTGATAAAACTATACATATAATCCCGTTCTCTTCAAATCTTGATCATAATTCATAAGGGGATCATCTGAGTCGATGATATATGTTCATGATCACGTACGGTAACGATGGTTCAAATTTAATATCTATGCATCTTATACATAATGCAATAGTGAACATTGTCGTCCATTGTGTGTGATGTATGAGCTTAATTGCCCATGCATCTATTTGCTATTTACCCAATTGCAGTATAATGATAAAAAAAATCATTTGATTTGATCATTGTGATTTATAACAAGGGTTCTAGCAAGCTTAAATTTTCTCTACCCTATGATTGCTTTTTCATTAATTTTGTCCCGCATGATGATAGATATTGGATAAATGCAAGAAACTGATCCAAATTAAAGTTGGATGTATTATGAGGGGTAGGGAAGTGATTAGCTGTTTGATTTGTCAATGAAGACCAACTTGAACCACATATTAATCAGTTCTAAGCAAGTTAGTGCATGCAAATGCTATGCACAGGCAATTGTCTTAGGTTGTAATAACATTGTGAGTCGAGTGTTTCGTTATATGTAATCGCGGTCGATGCGACAGTCTTAATGTTAGTTTAGCAGGTGCCATGTTACTATCTTGCTCATCATGTGCTGAATAATTACGTGTTGGATAACCCCTCTTGACAAACTGTCGTTTGAAAAGGTTTATCTTTGTTGAAAAAACAGAGCCCTGTCTAGTACATGCGTAACTTTGAATTATCAAAAAAAAAAAAAAAAAAAAAAAAAACCCAGAGACTTGTCTAGTTAAAAAGCAATCTAATGATCATAAAAACTGATAACAACATCTAGTGTATGTTGACACGTCACTCTTATGATTATGTCATCTAAATTTGAAGCCTGAATATGCAAGGTAAAATTATTAGATCAGTTAGATCATCATGTTGATTATGATATTATGTCATGTCGTATAGGATGATCCTTATATCTATAGGGTTTTGGGATTCCAATGTGACATGACACCGATGGGAGATGCTCTCATGACCAATATGATGAACAATCAAATCATATAATCGTTCATATTCTGTAATAAAAAATAGGGTCAATTATATTATAATATTAAACAATATGAATTCTGTATGTAATTCCCGGCCACATCTATCTTTCTTGTTGATCTCTATGATGAATTGATGAACTTCTACGATTTTTATTAAGTAGTAAAAGATATTGACAATAGATTTTCGATATATATTATGAAGGAAAATGAAAAGAGGTTAATTAGCAAATGCAAAAGGGGTTTTATTTGCATGGGCCTAAGTTTGTCCTTGCCCAACCAGCATCGCATGTGGATTCAATGCGTTTGTCTCATGGGAATTTCCTCAACTAGTTTTGCCACTCTTCTCAATTTTTCAATCAATGATAGCTAGGAGTAATTATCTTTTCAAACACAGGTCATTGGAAATAAGAGATTTTGCTTCTTTATATTATGTCTTTTTCTTGGAATGGCGCCGTCGTATTTATGTAACCGACCCCACTTGATAGGATAAAGGCTTGATTTGTTGTTGTATATTATATCTTTTTTCATTGAAAAGCATATTCACATTTCATCATAGTATTTTCCTTTTTGTTTTCGTGTTTTGACGCATAATAATGTCTTTTACGACCAGATTCAAATAGTTTCGACCTAGAAAGACTATTATAGTTTTACAGGATCACTTTCCTATCAATTTCCGCCGCTAAACCATTTAGCAACTAAGGTTTTAGCTATAGTCAATTTCAGTCGTAATTCGGTCGTTGAAAGTCATTAACGACCATTTTGCGACCGGAATTCACTGCAGTTAATTGACACCAATAATGTAACTGACTTTGAAGATAATCTTCTGTAGGCAATATTTTTACCGGTCTTATGTCTTTGGTTCTTGATTAAGGGAAATGTGACATGAAAAACAAGAGCATCATTGCACTAATATATATGACCCAGCTACTTATAGGAAGTCGATCGATCAATGGATCCCACAAAAAAGGGAAAGCATGCAAAAGGTTGGGCAAGTAGCTTGCTGGTTAGGCATTAAATTAACCTGTCGTAGGTTCAGACCCCTCCAGACTTCAAATTTCACGAGCTAAATTAGGTCCGATGACTCTTGCATAACAATATTATTATATTATTCATAACAGAATTAAGATTAATTACATCTCGATTGTTTGATTTATTGTTGTCATTAGGCCAATACCTTACTAGTTGGAAGGCGAAAGTTGTTGGGATCTTGATAACAATACTTACATAGGGTTTGATCGAGTTCGATCGAATTAATTCCGTGGATGGAGAAAACTTATGCCAGAAGAGCTTTACCCTTATTTCTTTTGTTTTTTATTTTTGGGTATGATTATTTGTTGTTCCTTTCCGATTTTAAAAAAGAACAATTACACCCAAAAAAATAAAAATAAAAATAAAAAAGAGAGTAAGAAAGAAAAGACAAGGAAAGACAGGATAAGGTAATGTGTGGGCCTGTCAAGGCCCAATGGACATATGGATTTTGGACTTGGGCAGCCCATTTTGTTGTCGTAGTAGTAATAGAGAGTATTGTTGCTAATAAGCTGGCCACAGATACTAAGCACAACCTTTTTATCAGCAATCAAGAAGATTATGACATGACCTTCGATTTGCAAAATACTGCAAGTCTGCAAGGCTACACGATGCCAACCTGCCTTAGGTATGGTTTCATCTGCCTAATCTTTTGTTACATACAGATCAAATTAAGTGTATGGTGCAAGTCTATAACATGTAAGTTGAGTAGTCGGATATACCACGACATCGACCATGGGTTACACTTTATCATTAGAGAGAACTCTATGACGACTCGAAGTTATTTCACATAACAGAAAGAAGATTGTGCCTAACACTCAATCTGGCGTTGCGCTAACGAGGGTTCGGGTTAAACAAAGACATATCAGAGTTGAAGGTAACCATTCACATTTATTTATGAATCAAGTAGGCAAGAAGAAAAACATACCGAAACAGTATGTCATTTCTATTTTGATACGTCAAATTGCAACATAAGAATGATAGTTCACATTTATTATATTTTGGTATATTGAGTATTCGAATCACACTTTCACCATTATGTTCCTCAGCATTTGTGATTCATTCAAGCTTCAATTAATTTGTAGTATCTAGTTTGACGTGAACAAAACACAAGAAGCCATAATTCTTATCACGCTTTGATGAAATAAAACCCATGTATATATATTTATTTCTATGAAAGATCTTTGTGATTCATATGCCTGGTAGATACGCCATTGTTCGGTGCAAACCATTCATATGAGTTTGTTGTATAAGTCGATCGAATCACACTTTTTCATTACTTATAGGTCTGGTTTTTGAAATATACATGTCGACAGTCTCCCTCAAAATAACAAGTGCCAATGATTCTATACAAGTATCATATATGTGGTCTCGCAACAAGGTCATTGTTTTGCTAATTAATTGATGAGCTAGGGAGAGATTGCTTGAAATTAAGGAGACAAGGAAATCCTCATTTTGCATGAGATTACACTAAATTTATCACACAATAAAAGAAAGACAGGTATTGTGGGCAAAAGGCAATTTGTTAATTAAATGCAATGAATTAATTAATTTGAGTTTAGAGCCACACAAGAACAATGACACTCAAATTATTAATGATCCATAGTCCAAAAAACTTTTGAAGCACTAAATCAAATTAGGCCAACGTTTTGCTTACACGAGCTTGTTGTCGGCAACCTAGTGACAGTTTTTTCGGAGGGAAAGCAGGACAATTTCAAGTTTAAAAGGACACGAGACGAAGTCGAGATGAAAATTAATACTTATAAATCAATGAAGCATTGAAATTCTTGCATTATACCAAGAATCATGAATGTTGATTATCTGAGTCAATGATTATTTTTTTCCCTCCACACTACGCTATAATAACCCAGATAATTCTTTGCATACTCCACCAAATAATAACCATTCATTCTGTGAATCTGTGACACTTAGCAACTAAGATATGGTAGTATAATTCTTGTATGAGTATCCAACTCCAAATCAGTTGGGTTTTACATCTTTTTCTTTTTCTTGGATTATGACCTTAATTCAATTCGGAAACATGAAATCTTCTCCATCATAGGTCACATAGCAGGGTCTGTCTAGTTATTATCAGAAAACCATGTTATCATAACCACAGTTAGTGGCCCAATACGAGCAAATTATAAGAATCATGTTCGATCCATAATCACAACAGTATCAAAAATACACATGAAAGAGGATACTATTCAAGATCTTTGAAACAAAATGTTTTTGGACGAAACTGTTTCATTAAATTTCGATCTTCTTCGTTGGAATTTTTGGTGGACCTGCAAAATGGTACTGCCCAGATCCAGGTTGCTCTTGTCTCTAGTTTAGGACTAGAACCACAGTTCTGGCCCAACTGCCCAATTAGATTTGGTGAACTTGGGCCCATAAAAGAAGTCCAAACATTTTTTGTAGTAGAAGAGAGTCTCAAGTCTGATCCACGCACATATGTTGCATCAGAGATGCTGTACCCTTTTTATTTGTCTCAAAACACGAACCAAAAAAAAAAAAAAGATCAAAGAAATGCAAAGTTCTAATGACGCAGTAGTGATACATATCAAGATGTTGCTACAAAACGAACAGACGATATGTATCCACCTTTATCACTCCAGGTTCGATTACAGTTACAGGGAATAACGATCTGCATGTTGAATTCATCTAATAACGATCTCCATGTTGAATTCATTTCTTCGAGTATTCCGATATAGCTCCAAACTCTACAGTAGTAGAAGTTCCACCAGTAGGTCACATACCTAGAGACTTATGCCATTCGTGTCGACTTAACCTATATATGTTTCAAGTTCATACATTGCTTAAAAGGGTTACATGTGACTTACATTTTACCAAGCTTCACACAGTTCCATGGATTTCAGATAGAAACTGGTTCTTGCATGTAATACTACACAAATAACATACTTGAATCTTGCCTTTCAAAGGGAAAAAAAAAAAAAAAACATACTTGAATCTTTCACAGCACGTCAAAACACAAGTTTTTCGGAATCCCATGTTTCAGAAAAAGTTTTATTAACTCTTTTTATGATCACAAAACCGTTTATTTATCCTACTCTTTCTTGTCAAAGCAGACAAGAAATCAGTATCACAACTTATTTGCCAAGACAACACCTATTGTCAAAGTCTCGCTTTACATTGTTGAGGCCGCAAAATGTTTCCTCTAACTCTAAATAGTCTTGTTTTTCCTTGATTAGCTTTGGTTGTTGATGATCCTGAATGTGTCCTCGGCTTCTCTTGTATTTGCATTCACAAACTGCAGAAAAATGGAAATAAAATTAGGATGATTAGCTTATATAAGCAGATGAAACTTAAAGATGGAATTTGTCGATGAGAAGTATCTTCAAATATCAAATCTTGTTGAGTTGGATATAACTCAGTTCCAAGATAACTAGAGTAAATACTAGGTAAGTGCAGGAAAATTTTAACTAACCTCGAACTTCAATTCATTTGTGGTAGCATGCATCCTTGCATACCCAAACTCAGATATCCTCGACAAACTCCAGCTATTTTTCTGAAAAAAAAAACCCAATCAAATCAAATGTAAAATTCTCTTTCTTTTCATGTTGTTTATATATAAAAGAAAAATCATTGGTAATGCAACAGCATGCAAACTGCACCACTTCTTCTCGTAAACTGTATCTTCTATTATGAACTACAATTTAAAGGAAAAAATGATGCAGTTCAAAATAAAACAAACAAGATGCAGTTCACGAAAAGAAGAGCTACAGTTTCCAGCAATCATGTTGGCTGCTCCTGTAGTACCAAAAAACGCACCCGTATATAAATCATTTTCCCCATAATTCTAAGATAAAAAAAAAAAAAACAAACACCAGTAATGTTTTAGAAATAGAACTTGCAATAAGAGAGGAGAAGCTATCCAATTTGAAACCAGCAGCGCCGATGATAACTTGAACAGGAGCAGTGTAGTTTGTGTTATCATATGTGTCTGTTCCATTTGCATCTTTTGAAGGCCAGGCAACACATTTTTTGTCATAGACGGCGCACGTTCTCTCATAGTTATGGACATGACCAAACATGGCCAAATCGACCTATTAAGAAGAAAGGGATCAATGAGTATAGTGGATGTCATCGGACCCAACATACAGGAAGTGAATCCTCTAGACTGTTATGGAACAGGATACATGAGAGCACTAAAGTAGTAGAGTTCACTAAAATGTTATACCTTACTAGTCATTAGTAATGGCTCGATGGATGAGACGAATCGTGGATCGACACTGAGGATATCCAAGACAGAAGTGTACATTGGCCGGTGCCTGGAGCGTCAACAGAAAAATATATGATTATTATGCATTTAAGAGCTAGAAGCTACTTATAGTGTCAGCAGGATTTGTTGCAAGTGATCGCTTACCCGGCAAAGATTATCCATGGGGTTCTTGTCCGATTAACCGAAGCCAAGTCTGAGGCAATCCAGTTGTACTATAAAGAAGAAGACATGCCAAAGTCAATACAAAGCTATGTAGGATTATCCCGTACATTTATATATACAAGTACAGATGTTTTCCGTATCTCCTTTTTCACAAAAGTATCTATTATTGCAAAACAGGTTAACGCATTCATTAGAAAATAAAACTTGCGAGTTGTGATGTGGGTTTCAGAAGTTACAGGCATCGGGTACCTGTTCTGAGTTCGGAGACCAATCATGTTCTGTAGAAACCACAGTAAAGTGAACAGGTCCTTGTTCGATCGAGTACCATGGCTTATCTTTTGCTGAAGTTGGCAATGGGAAGTATGTCTCATAAGCAACTCCACATTCGCCACCAGAATCTGGAGTAATATAGACAGAGCCAGAACCAATATAGTCCCTGCACATAACCAAAATTGTAACTGTTAGAGCATTCAACGCTATTGATTCAGCTCGAGTTCCACTACCGTCATTACTCATTATAAAAGACTAATGTGTTGGTCATCATGATCCCTATCTGTCGGACGCAGCAGTCTTCTGAATTGATTCAACTTGCAGTGTTTGTTTACCTCGTGCATTAACCTTGTTGCATATGTATAAAAGCTAACACCTTATGGTTTATGCATACAAGTATACAGTTTTTACTGCATCTAGTGCTCTATAGAGGGAGACGAAAGAAGAGAAGAGGCTACCTTTCATGGTTACCAATGCCGCTCATGTAGGAAACACGAGAAGCAATGGGCTTGATAAGGGAAAGGAAGAAATCCCACTCTGCTAAGAATCCTGTAGCATAACTAATGTCTCCAATATGGAATATAGAGTCCACATTGCCGGAGGTGACTTCAGCTGTCATAGCTTCTACCACCGAAATCGAGCCAGGCTACATCATAAAAAGAAACGACCAAAGTTAACAAAACGAAGAAGATTACTCATCCAGCAAAATTTTGAGATCTAAACATCAACGAGGCAAAATCATTCGTGAAAAACCTGAATATAGTGTTCAACAGATTCGTCAAGAGGAGCTTTTCCCATGTCACCATAAGCTACGAACTTCAACTCATTTGATCCTCCTGCAGGCGGTGTATGGAATTGTATCTGATCACTCCAACCCGCTAGATCACTGCATCACCACAAACTTTGGATCAGGTGCTTGATGAATATCACACCATGACAGAGCATTTTTCCTGCCCGCCACAGCTATACATCAAAAACCAGATGCACTGATTAGTGTTAAGAAATAATGCTGATTTCATACCTTCCATACTTGTATGAATAGGTGCTTGATGGCTCCAATCCAGTCATGACCGCAGTATGGATGTATCCAGGATCATGCCATCCAAAATCCTTAGCGGGGCTCGGTATAACAGAAGCTGCCAGTAGTAAACAGTATAAGATGTTGTTTTGATAATTTAGGCACTCTTAGCCGCTTTCCTTATGATGTGCATAAACCCCCAATTTGTGGACTATACTGCAAAGCCTTGTTTCAGAGAAATATGTTCCCAGGGCTAACAACAAATGGCTCAACATAGAAATAGTACTAGCATTCATTGGATGATCACCAAGATGTCAGCTAAACGTTCCAACCAATAAGGCTAGAACCGATATGGCCTATACAATAGGTAATGGACACTGACATAGGAGAGAAATAAACACGAAGAACTTACTGCACATATCATCTTGAGTGAATGTGGTGACTTCTGACGTTTGTGATTGACCATTTCCATATTGAATTTGTTGAGGGTTTTGATCTCCACTAACCCATGTCAACCTCATCTGCATTTTTTCCAACCACCATAAACACATGATCAGACATTTTCCAATACCGATGACAACAAGTTAATATTATGCATATTGATACGCCTTTTCTGATATCACATGCACAAGAACGATAAAAAATAACATGTACACCAAAGCTTTTTCTTGGTACGAGATAACTTACCGACGTAGCGGTGGAGTCTATGCTCGACAAGTGACCAAATGACGGCATATTAGGATTGGCGAACTTCAGAGGAGTGCTTCTCTTGAGAATACAAGGAGTAATAAATCCACCAGCGAAGAATACGAATTCAATGTCGGTCCTTATATTAACAACGTGAAATGTGAGTGAAGCTGCGCATGTCTTCACTATGCATACATCACCTAAGTATTCCTGACACTCGGAGTTCTGACAACTAAGATAACCTGGATCATTCTTGACGTACTGAGCCTGCAATTTCAGAAATGAAGTCATACCCAAAAAAAAGAAAAAGGAAAAAAATGAAGTCGAGTCAAAGATGAAACAAAGAAGTCGAATTACCCACGCAAAAGCCTTGACAAAAAACAATATCATAGGATGTATTCACGTTATGATTACCTTAACAGGATAATGGCATATAAGAGGAAGACTGCTGAGATCCCCAGTTTGCGCGTACATCAATTCGTCCAAAGGACAATCCCCGATGCTGCAGAAGAATAGAATTTGTAAGAGGAATAATATTAACTATTCTACATATCTTCTGTTTTGAAGACGAGGAAACATAAATTCTGTCCTGCTTTCCACCAAGAACTCGACTAGAGATGTACAAACTTACTTTGAAGAAGAAGGAGATATCATAGCAACCCAATCATCTTTCGCTGGTACTATGACGCCGCTGATATTAACAGTAATGAACTGCTCATTTGCAATCTCTGTAATGTTCTCGGCACTGATCTGGATGTAACGACTTTCGATAGGACAGGTGAATAAACTTTTTCGGTTTATCAACCGATATTCCGAGATCATCGTGTGATTATAATTCTCCATCTTATACACGTCCTCATAAGGATGAGGACGAAGACAATTCGACGATGAAAGTAAAGATAACAGAACAATTGTAAAACAAAGGCAAGCGTTCATCTTTTCCATAATATCGATATGTTATGGAATACCACCTCGAATCTCGTCGATTTTTTCGAGCTGTTACAGGCTGAGGAATACCATATGGTGCTAAACTAGTTTAAATGGGGGGTTATGAGCTGTATAAGAAACAAATGACATGATAAATCATATTTATACTTATCCACATATCATACCTCCAATGAATGCAAAGCATAGCCATGGACCACGCTTTCTTGTATTTTCCCTCCACGGAATGTCAAGTGCTATGGTTAGACGCATATGTTGGAACATAAGATGTATATATCTTGCTGACACGTACTCAAATGAAAGATGTAACAGATTTAAGAGCGCCGACCAAAGAAGGAAAGAACAAAGGCCACATATACGAATCTCTAAGATATTATGCCCTTCGCAGAACGTTCGTTTTTCTGTACTTGCAAAATAGCATGTTATCTAGAAGCAGCAAATCTCAAACACATAAGAAACTAAAGGGTTATACTAAATGATATTTTTCTTATCTCTTCATGTATCTTCTATTTAAATAGCCTTCCCATTTCATTTTTTCCTTTATTTATATGAATAAGGAGACTGATCATATGAGTTCCTTCCGAATGGGATCAAAGAATTCCAACTCGATCTATTCTCAGGGGAATGCATCTCCAAAGGCTCATCTCCAAAGGCTTTATAACCAGAAGCTAGAATAAAAGACAAAACCTATCTAATATGTATTTATCCAGTTATCGAAATCTTAGCCACGATTTTGTCCTCCCGTCTGATAACAGTTAAGGGCGACAGTTGCTGGAGGCAAGAACTCAAAAGTTCTCGCCGCACCTGTTCTGAGTTCAGCTGTTATCATGTTCTGTGGGACTGTAATATTCCAGTACTCTGGTATGTATGGAGTTACATCATGTCAAAGCTTGTACTCTCCAATTCCGTGGACGGTAGACACCAATAAACTTTGAAGATAAGACCATCGTTTTGTGCAAACACGACGTGGCTTATAATCTTGAGAGTAACATAAAAACCAGACATGGTCCCATGTTCTCATAACTCATAAGTTTTCACAAACAAACTCCGTGTACATACACGGAAAGATAAAACAAAAAAAGACAGCAGTTCTTTCTCAATAAGCAACCACAAGTCCAAACTCTATTGAGAGCAACTTTTGAATGTTGTGTTCATAAGGAGAATATGCTTACTTGATAAATCGCGTAACTTCATAGTACATCTACCTAAAGCATTGAACACATTTGGAAAATGGCAATAGGTTATTGGAGCTGAAGTGCATTGGGTTAAACAGTTTGGTATAATTTCTGACTCTGTATCTAATGACCCTGTATGTTGATTTCATGAGTAAGACGTGGTTTCGGACCTTTAAAATTTACTTAACATTTTCATACCATTTTTTTCTTTTTTGAATGAAGGCTTATAAGTACAATCTATAAGTAATTTCTATAAAACTCCCAACTGGAGATAAAAGACATGCCTTGTTCATGAAAGAAAGCGACCAATCATAAGCAATAAAATTTAATCCAAAAAAAGAAGCCTAAGGTTACAGGTCAATATGAAGACATACGGCCCCAAATTAGACAAACATCATGATCAAAGGCCTTTCATGTTGCTTGTTCGTTCTTCAATGGGCACTGCAACCATCCATTTTTCCGTTTATTCTTGAAAACAAAAATTGATTTTTCTGGTGGTAAGGACTTAACACTGTTAAATGACAATCGAGTAAATCATACTTAAAATGATGAGGGATGAACTTTACCAATAAGCGACATTTTATTAAAAATATTACATGAACCTTATTCCACCTGATAGATGACTCAAGAAAGAACACAAGAGAAGGGAAAGGACGACGATGCTGCAATTACCTCTCAGACGTCTTTGTACAGGAGCTGGAATTTGGGTATTCGTTCAGGAGGCAAAGGACAGGTTACGATCAGCTTCCCTTTCATTGCACCTCTATATATTGCCTGCAATCAAATCGACATTTCTCAAAACTGAAAACTGACATGTCGATTTGCATATCCCCCAAAGGGTAGAAACAAAAGTTCATATTTCCTGTCGAGCCGAAGCTGAAATGAGGCTCGGAGAGTGCCCAGGAAGTTTAATGTGAATGAAACCAAAGAATATCATCAAGCCATAAAAATATGGAGTACTATATAAACTTGGAATGGGTAGAACGGATTCCTCTGCTGATGATAGGAGCAGGCCAAGTTTTCTAATTGAATCTACCTCGATTTACACTACACATGGCGAGAAAAAGCCAGTGTATCATTCATGCTTCAAGCCAAACGCAATTTGCATGACTTTAGAGCCTCTCCAACTCCATATGGGAGGTGCAAAAAAATAAGTGACATTTGTTTGCATAAACATGACCAACAAAATGGGTTCCTAAACAATGCTAATCAGCTTCAAAATTCTTGATAATTCTGTGTAAAGGATTAATGAGTACTGAATGAGCCATATTCAGTATACCTAGATGCAAGAAAGCAAGATCCCTATGTGACTACATGAAATATGTTTGCTTAGTATCTTAATCTAAGCATTCAAAGTTATTTTTGAGCTGCCACAGTCCCACAACTTTTGCCTTCTCCGGGTCTAACAATATCTCAATTGTACTTGCTAAGAATAAACCAAGGATTTGTCCCATCACAAGATAAAAACAATGTTTAGATAATTTTGTACTGAATACAAAAGTTGCCAGATCCAAATATATAACCATTAATAATCAATTACCTCTACAACATCAATGAAGTCCTGTTTCCTGTGAAATGCTCCTATCCATTTAGTGTGATCTGCAGTCCTGAAAGAACATGAGAAAAGTTCAAAAACCATGCAGTTCCATCCTACATAACCAATTCATTATACACACAAGAATGAGGAACAAAGAAAGTAGCGCTATCATCAACATCAAAAACTCAGTTCAAGGTAAAGCACTATGACACTAGACATGCTTAATTGCCAAGGACGAGTTCATACCCGAAATCCATCTTCATATGATGAGCGTTGAAGAAAAATATGGTTGATGGTATCAACGTGATGTCAAAGTACTTAACATACACTTGTATGTCCTCCGAATCAATATCAACTAGCACGACACCCGCGAACTTGGAAACATCTCTAGCTGATTTTGATAACTGCAACAATTTAAGGTAAATGTCAAAAGCCAAATAGAAAAAAGAAAATGCCGTGAACACTACATGTTAAGAGGAGCTGATCCTAAAAGTCTAAATAGTAAGTAGCCTATGCATTCCATGCATTAAACCAATCACGAGCAACTTGATGAAACTACTATCTACGAAATGAAAGCACCCAACTCCGGTTCAAACCAAATACCTCCATAAAAAAGAGCGACCAATAGCATGGTAAGCCTTGGAAGAAAACAGCCTCATGGTATAAGCTCATATACAAGGTTTTAAACATCTCCGTCTCCAACTCAAAAATCCAAACCAACTGGCAATGAATGGAGTAACCCAGGATCTTATACATGATTTTTTCGACTTTTCAATTTCAATGTGGGTATTTTATTCTCAACACAAGGTATCTTCCCTACCGAAATTCTTTGCATCATCAATTACCAACTACTGTGACCATGAACTACAAAATCTCACTCTGCATAATCCGAAGATCTCCATCTAATTTCCCAAACTTCCTCTGATCACAATTCAAATCTCCAAAACCTTCGATTGTACGCTCAAGCGCTTCGCAATGGGAACTATCAACTCGACATGACAACATGCTCCAAACTGAAGTCACTGTGTTCAAATCCCATAATTCCTTTATATATAATCAACACATTGCCAGAGACCATAACAAATGGTTGCTATCCACTCCAGTCAAGCCCCACCCGCAAACATATCATTCGATCGATGACAATGAGACAAAATCGACAACATGAAACACGAATTTTAAAGGAAAAAATGGAGATGAGAGGAAAGAGAGGAAGGGGAGAGCTACGATGTCGTCGAGTTGGAGGCAGGCGGCGTCGGAGGAACGACCGAAACGGAGAACCAGCACCTTGTCGATGGTGTCGCGGATCATCGAGTCCACTTCCGCCTTCCTCCTCAAAGTCCTCAGCAGGTAACTCATCTCTCCGGCGAAGGTTTTTCTCCGACTGCAGACTCGCAAATGCCGGGCGTATTTTTTCCACTCGCAAGTTAAAAAGTCATTTGCTGTTGTTAATAAGTTGGTTCGAAGAACTCTTAAAATGAAGTTGAGAATCATTATCTAATTTCTGTTGTACTATAATTGTTGGCGGAGTTGCTTCATCCATATATTGGGATTGATTTATTCGTAGTAACAAACTAATTAAAATATGTTAGAGATAATATAAAAAGATAAAAGACAGATTTTTTTTTATTAGCATCTAATTTCTTATCATCTAATTAAGATGATTAGACCAAATTAATCAAGTATAATCCTTTAATAACCTCACAAATAGATGAAATAAAAAAAAATCTAAATTTAGATATAAATACTTTATTTTCAAAGGATCATTATGCTTTCTAATATAATTTACAACAATTTCGTGTTAGTCGTTAACTTTTCATTATTTACAAATGAAAATAAAAAATGCTTCATCGCTAACTTTTCATTAAATTATTTATCCTTGATTTAATTCACATTGGATTCAGTTCTACCCGAAAAATGTCTATGACAACGTCTATGTAATCGCTTTGAGTCGTGATATTGATCATCAAATAAAAGGCCTCCCATCCGTCGAGGCCCCAACCGAATCTTCCACCACAAAGTGCCATCAGTCTCCTACTGTCCTACATCATCAAGAATATATCTGCCTCCTGGAGTTGGTGTGGAGACTCAGTCCCAGATTTCCGACTAGACCAGAAGGGAGGGCTAGAACTCTGCTGCAACTAATAACACAGTATGATTTGGAATAATAAACCACATTGCGAAAGAACGACATTATCCTCAGTTTTTCACAGTAAACAGAAAACATGGCTATCAGTACGAAGGAACAAACATGGCAGTCTGACTCAAGCAACAACCAAACCTAACAGCAAACAGAAAAAAATGAAACTTCAACTGCGGCAAAGTGACTACAGATCTTCGCAGTTAGCAGCAAATAATAAACCACACTGCGAGGAACAACATTACCCCTGACTAGGCTATCAGTTTTTGTTTACAACACATCCCATCACCTAAAAGATTATATCAGAATCTAACTTCACTGCCAAAGCTAGTAGTAATACATTAGATGGGATTCAGAGGCAGCTTAACGAGAAAAGAAAGTGGACTACAAACTGAAGTTCTGTGAGGCCAACGCTTCATGAAAAAACCAAGGATCCTCAACTTTACAACAAGCACCAAAAGAACCAGCTGCATCACTCCGGATCAGGCGAGCCACCAGGAACCAGCTGTGCCACCAAACAAAACAAGCATGACCATCAAAAGTCAGTTTATAGCATCCAAGACTTTCATCAATGTTATTAACTCAAGGCCAACTTCTCGCATCTATCCAATGAAAGCAGTTGAAGACCAAGAGAAGAAGGTAAATCATTCTGAATTAATAAAGTCATACTAACATTTGAAGAACACACAATTTGCCAGTTCATCATAACAAGACAGAAAAATACTTTATAACAAGGTAATAACAAAAGCTTTACTCACAATAGCAATGTTGTTCCCATTGAGCAAAATCTGGTCAAGCTTAGTGATCCTCCGCCCTTCAGCAGTAATTTCACTGCAGTATAAAAAACAAGAAGATAAATAAAGAATAATTTGGTTGATGACATGCCAATGCTTGGTTTCAATCTGACATCAAAATAGAAGAAACAGAATTGCTTCACAACCCTGTGCAGTAGCCAAAACTCTCGAAGCGTAAAGTTTAACAGCAATTTCAGTTTCCATGAAAAGCGTACTCAGGCAGGCCAAAACCAAATGCTCAAGATCAAGAATCTACAAGCTCATTCACAAAGCGCATTGTTATGCATGACTGTCAGCATGCACATCAATGCAGAAGAAAGGAACAAGAAACACAGAGAAGCCAATTAAGTATCAGTTGAAAGAATACCTATATGGCTCAATACCATGTGGGAAGCCTATTCAATCTAACAACAGTCACAGACTCACAAATCCCTTCTAATCTCGAGCCCCAATATCCAATATTTGTTTCTTTCTTCAAAAACCACACCAGCCATGAACTTATTGCCTCAAACAAGAGTGAAAATAGAAAATATGAGGCCTGTTCATTTATCTTCTACATGGGGTTTTCCTATCATCTATTTCCAGTCCCATCAGATCTTAGTGATGTCATCACCATTCAAGATTTTTCACCAAGTTCATGCTTTACCTCCTAATTCTAACTGAATGTGAAGTTGAGAAGTTCTCACTTCAATCTTCTTTTTTTTCTTGTGGCCTTGTCAGGCTGTTCATCATCCTCTTCATGTTCCTCATGCACATTCATCTGACTTAAGGGGCTTGGGGAGCCAACAACTAGCATATTGTATTGCTTGGAAGTCCAGTCCAATTAAAATGTTTGCATGAAATTACTCCATCTCAACCTTACAAACAGTGATCCCTAAGGGCCTGAACGTTCTGACAAGAGCATAAAGAACCCCTACAGTAGGATATATAACGTCAAAACATACTCTACCTTAAAAAGCCATAACCCCTGCACAAAACGCGGCCTCCATTATTGAACTTGGAAGTATGGAACCAATGAAAACAATTATAAAAAAATGGAAATAAAACGTACTACTCAGTGACGTCCTCGAGTACCATGTTGACATAGACATCAAAACCCTTGAGAGTTCCAACCAGCTCCTTATCGCCTTTCATAATCACCCATATTTTCGATCCAACACACCGATCTATCAACTCTGCAAAATATCAATAATAGATACAAGTCAAGAAGATCACAAGCCGACACATAAAAAAATAAGTTAAAGAAGAGAGAAGGGAGAAAGGAACCTGAAGGAAGAAGCTGTGAAGGATTGCTCGCCATGGATTGTATTCTTATGTAGCAGCCACTGTCAATCAAAGGTGATTATGCACAAACAAACAGAGCATTTTACAACTTAAAAATTACAAATTACGACTTACAAGAATTGAACAGATCCACTACTATATAACCGTGGGGACACCAAAAGACATTTTCGACACTGCTACCAGGTATCACCGTAATTCAAAGTAATAAACCAAACCTAGTCTATGACCCTTAAAACCATAAAGTGAGCTTAGTGTATACCTATCACTGAGCACTTGCTTTAACTTAATGCTAAAGTTCCCGTCAAGCACATACAAGATCTGGATCTTTCCCACCATGCTTAGGATCTCTTGTCATTCTCTATCATCCCCTCCCAACACATCTTCCTCTACGAATTTCTCAAATTACCCAATCACAAGCACACAACCCATCACTGATTACTCACCGCGACTCAAGGATACACTCTCCATCGAACACTTATCCTGTCCCACACTTTCCTAACCTCACAAACCTCCAATCGACACCAAACTTATCTCCTACCGCACCTGAGTGCCATTTCTCTTCAAACCACCACAAAACAATAGTTCCTCGGATCACCAAATCAATCTGTCTTATAACCATTTCGCCCAATTCGAAACCCTAACAACAATCTTACACATTCAGTTTCATACTCCGAGGATCACAGCAACGATGCGCGATAAATGCCGACCATCGGCAACGACGCGCCGTTGACGACCACTACTGGCAAGCGCGTCCGCGACAGAAAGAAATCAAACGGGAAACAGTTGAGAATGATGAGAAGAGAGAGGATACCTGCGGTGAGAGGAAGACGCCGGCGACGGAATCCGGGATCGCGTGATGCAAGTCGGAATCGGCCTTAGGGTTTTGAGGTCAGAGTGCTGGTCCTGGTGGATAACAACTCGATGACTTAGTTGAAACAAACATAATACTCCTCGTCACATATTAGTTGCGTGAGAATTTATATGAATATTAAATTTATATAAATTTTGATTAATATATTATTATAATAAAATTTATTATAATATTTGAAAGATAAATTAGTGAATGTATTATAAATAAATGATTTGTTAATTTTTTATTATGGTAAAAGATTACTATCAAAAGATAATATTTATTTTGAAATCACCCAAATAACAATTTTTTATAACAATTAATATGAGACGTAGAAAATAGAAAAATACCTACGTAATTTCGTAACATACAGAGTTATTAGTCTGTGCAAGCAGGTATACACGAAAAAAATATAAATAGATTTGACTATTATGAGTTTATGGAAATGATAACAAACCTAAAAATTAATATTATTTAAACTATTTTGTTGAAAAATATGTATTTTATAAAAAATATTTATTTTATAAAAAATATTATGATTTATTTCGAGTAAAATAAATTTAACAAAAATAACAACTTTTCAAAAATAAAAATAAAAATTACATACACACAAGGAGATGTACTATATTTATTTTACAACAAAAAAAATCATTACTATTTGATTGATATTCCATCGTATCTTTTAAATATGGGAATGAAGAATCTGATATATCTTGTTTACTCGGATTTTAGCATAAATTTTCGTGATTGATCTTACTTTAATTAAATTTAAAAATATATAACCTTAAAAAACTATTTAGATAACTTATTCAATAGGTAAAAAATGACTAAATCTAAAAATATCCAACCTTAAAAACCTATTTGGATAACTTATTCACTTTCATAAAAAAAGATTAAATCTTGATCTTATAAAAAAAAGACTAAATCTATAAATATCCGATCAAGTTATAACTCAAACACTTTCGCTTAATATATAGATTGATTTCCTACCTTTACTCCCTCTGTCCCATTTATTTCGCAATATGCCTTAGGTAAGCAAAAAAAGTTATTAAAGTTATGAATCGTCCATGCGATGATCAAATATCGTTTTACACAATATTGACATGAAATATTAATAATATATTAAGTTATGTGCTTCAATCCTATATCAGTGACGTAATTTTATTATGTCGTTAAGACGAATAACGAACTCCTTAAGATACGTGTTGAATAATGCAGTGATGATGTAATGTTGCAAAATAAACAGGACGGAAGGAGTTTTTTTTTCCCTTTATATCCTCATGTGCCAAGCCCCTATACCTATTTAAAAAATAAAATAAAATTCAATATCATATATGATACAGAGATCGTTGTGGTTAGATAGTTTAATATACAATACTCCCATCATCCTATAACACAGGCAACACTTTTCTATTTGAGTTTTCCGAAAATACTTACAATATTTTTATTTTTGACAAACACTTAATCTATAAAAAATCAAACAAATCATGTTTTGGCTACCATACACGCACTATCTTCTCTCAAAACTGTTACAGTAAACATCACTAACACTAAAAAAATATTCTTTCTTCATCAAATTCCATAAAAGATTTTTACATATAACTATTCCAAATCTTATAAATTTAGAAAAAACCACCTTAAATCTTCATATTTAGAAAAAACACTATCCAAATCATATAAAATCTTCAAAAATACTACACAAATCATATGATATTTTAAAAACACTACTCAAATCACATGATATTTTTAAAATAACTGTTTTTGTTAATAAAATCTTTATCTTAAATGTTTTTTTAATAATTTTTTCTTATTTAATCTATTTATGAACCTAGATTTTTCATCGCTTTGTATGCAAATCTATTATTTTCACATTATTTCTTCATTTTCGTTAACTTTTTTTGTTTCTCAGATCTTAGTTATCTTATTAAATTTTTCTAATTCGACCACCCAAATCATAATGATCGTTATTTTGGATGTAAAGATGAAGATATTAAATAAGAAGAAAATAATATATAAAATTATTAAAATCAATGGATTCACTAACGGCAACATCTATTATGTAAATTTCATATGATTTAGGTAATTATTTTATAAATATGAATATTTGAGGGGCTTTTTTTTATAAATTTCTAAGATTTTGGATGATTATATGTAAAAATTCATTCCACAAAAATTCAACACATACATAAAACTCCATATCCGGTCAATTATTATAAGAATTATGGGACGAGGGGAGTATAAGATCTTATCATTCAACACACATACGATATAATCATTCTTTCTTTCTTTCATTTTTCTTAAATAGTTAAGCGAAATTTATGAATTTATTTTCTTTCCATCATCAAATAGCTAAGCAAAATTTGATATTCTTTGATGATTGTTATGATTTTTATTTTTTTTCATCATCAAATAGTTAAATTCAATTTTGATATGAAACAGTAATCAAAAAGTGAAAATCATTTTTTCTTCAAAAAAAAAAAAGAAAACATAAAAGAGAGTTCTGTGCTTTATTTTACAAAAAAAAGATAGAAACATATATTAGATTAGATATTGGGCTACATAGATAGATATTTGTATTGAATTTGAGGATTTAAAATTTTATTTTAGTTTAAATACGTTGAAGTTATCATATTACCCATTAACATTTGAAAAATTTATCCAAAAATACTGTAACATAGCGTCAGGTTTGTGTAATAGAGCGTCTGAACAATTCATACAATTTCCATGAAACATAGCATCAGTTTTGTGAAATAGAGCGCATGAGCAATTCCATAATTTTGAGTTGTATATTTTTTGAAATATTTTTCCACATTTTGTAATTTTTTTTATTTTGTAGTTTTAGGTAATTTATTGTTAAAATATTGAATATTATATTAATATGAAAGAATTATGCAGAGGTACCATCTAATAAGAATAATAACAAGAAGATACCCCACAATTTTAAATTTTTTCTGACATTACCTATCATCGCGTTTTTTTTTTTTTTTGTTTGAAACTCTAATCATTCTCTTTCCCTTTTTGAAAATATCAAATCTTTCATTCCTTTTTTAAGATACCTAAATATACTTCTTCCCAAAATATCTTACATAATCCTATTTACAATCAAACGCCGACAAAGCATCACCCTTGTATCCCTGTCACTCATCGTCTTCTTCGTTGACGATACCGAAAAGTCCTGGACCTCCTGTATATTTTTAATATCCCAAAAATCTCGTGATAAATTATTATCTCAAATAATAAAAAACAATATATCACAGAATGTTATAATTTATACTGCACGATTATAAAATTCGTTTGTCAAAAATAATGATCAAATATGATAAGGATCCAAAAAAAATTACATAAAATTTAGTTTCACGATAATTAACGTGAATAGTAAATAATCGTATGTGATAATTTATTTTGTGGGGTTAAAAGACTTGTTTGATGACATAATAAGAAAAAAAATACAAAGTATGAATGAAATGCAACCTTAATACGTTAATACGAAAAAATACGATCTCAATATAAAAATACCGTATTTATACGAAAATGACCTAAACCTATTATTGGCACTTATTTTTCTTTATATTCCACTCAGATTAAAATAAGTTTTCATTAAATAACCACTAACTTTACACTTAAATTATTTTAGTTAATTTAATTTTTTATATATACAAGTCATTTTCTTCCTACAAATCTTTTAGAAAAACAAAATTAAATACCATTATCATATCAGATTATAGTTGGACAAAGGAAGAGATGAAGGAGACGTTTAAGGATAGGAGAAAAATTTTGGTGGAAAGACGAATACGACAAGAATCCGTTACCACCATTGAAAGAAGGTAATCTGCTTGATTAGAAATATTATGAAAAATTATATACTCATTGATAAATTTTAATATTAATATATGTATTATTTTAACATGTCTAGTTTCCAACAAAGTTAATAAATCATGATTCGGAGTTGAGAATCTTAAGTTATAAGTCAAAACATACGGATATATTAATCTGTAAAAAACTGATTACAGAGATGATTTTATGACTTGATATGAAATTATATAGTATGATTTATGAGACAAGCCTTATATCACTAGAAAGGCATAAAAGTCTATTTTATGAAACAGCTTACAAATAATTATTTGGAGTTGTATATAAAGAGTTATGAGCAAATTAGTTAAGTAAGGTCAAACTACTTGAACTAGCAGAAAATATAAAATTAAACTAATTAACTGTTATTATTGATAAGGTTTTATGAGCAAACTTTAATTCAATAAAAAGATTATGAAGTCTAGTTTATGTGTATTTTTACAAAATGATTTTTGGAGCTGTATAAGAGAAGTTATAGATTTAAACGTGTTGAAGGGTCATGTTGAACAGAATCTGAAAATGAACCGTTTTGACCCCGAAACAATCCCAAATGTTCACAAACATCTCTAATGATGATAAATACATAAAATCATCATCATGGACTATCAAAATAAGTATCAAAGATTTTTCTCAAAACTTGGCATCACCACATAACATTATTATGATATTTTTTCAAGAAGTACGAATAAATATACTTAATTTCATAACGTGAATAATTATTCACAAGGATGTGTCTAATACATGTATCCTATTATATTATAGGACTTGGAGATGCTGTTTATATCTTGAGTATAATCATATGCATTGGAATATTTGGATATAGTCAATAAATGTGACTGACATAAAATACTGACTGCAACTGTTATGTGCTATGTGTTAAATACTGAGTGCTGTAGAGTATTATTACATGGTGTATGTTATGTCTTGTTTGCTGGTAATGTGGAAAAAAAGTGTAAATCCATAAATTGGTGAGATAACTCCGTGGTATAAAATACAAAAAGCGTTGTGTCTATCGTATGTGTTATATAGTGATTTGATGATGACATTCTTTTATCGACCTTTTGGTATGAGGGTATCTCAGTGCAGGAAATCTTGGGCTCCAGTTTGGCTGATCCCTTTTCGTGGATGTCTTTTTTGTTAAAGCTGAATAAAACTTATTTATGAAATTGAATAAGTCTCGCCAAGGGCACAATTATAACATTTAGGGTACCTATTGTCTGTCATCTCTGTGTGATTGACATGATGGTAAATATAACAAAGTCTTGAGTGAACTGTTAAGTGCAGCAGTGCGTGAGATTTAGACTAGGGACCTGCCGTGTCACAGTGTCATTGTCTAAGTTTATTTGATATGGAGGTCTTGGCTGTCATTACCATAAAAGATATGACGGTAGTAAATGACGTCGATAATGTCTGAAATGTCGATGGATGTATGGTTTCGAGCGTTGTTACGTGATGTTTAGTATACTTATGTGACTAGGGTGAATCATTGATATGCTTATGATGATAATTATGAATGTTATATTGTCATAATAATTCTAGAGTGCTGGAACAAAGGACCTAAGTGGTCATTTTTCTTTTCTTTTCTTACCTTTTTTTCTCGTGTAACCCCTGATAAGGGGGCCGACACATTATTGAGCTTGTATAGCTCACGGTTACTATTTTTCTGTGTCTTTCTTCTTCTCTTTGTTACAGGAGCAAGATTTAAAGGAGAAGTGTGACCTAAAATTTGATACTAGATGTAGCTTATGCATGAAAGATGTTCTGATCTTAGAAAGAGATGTAAATTCTGCTGTAAAGGTGATATTTTAGGTTATGATCAAGTATATCAAAAGTTTCTAAACTAATGATGTATAAGTGAACTTAGCTTAATTCTTATGACTATGTTAGGAAGTATAGTTTTTGCCTAAGTGAGGTGTTGGGCCCAACGACAGTGACATCATATGCATTATTATTAAGTAATGGAAAATCGGGACGTTACAATATTAGCCGTCGTCGGATACACAAAGTCGGAGATGAGCCGAGGCTCGGCCCTAGTGATCGACTTCGTGGCAAATTGAGTCACAGTTGACGACGAGTTTGATGGAGATAGAGAGTTTTTCGGTTGTTATTGAGTTTCCTAGTTTGGATATACTATATTGATCTTTTTGTCTTCATGATTTAGTTAAAGTTGTTTTCATGATGACGTTAAAGTTGCTACACAGGATGTACTAAGATGACGTACTATGATGATGGTGTGGCGACCTCTGATGTGGTGGTTGCAATTCGCATACGGGAAGAACAAGGATGTACTATGATGACGTATTATGGCGATGTACTATGGTGATGTATTGATTTTGGTAGGCCGATGAGTTATACGACATAATATTTTCCCATTAATAACGTGTTATGGTTACAGTACGTGAACGAGTCCGACGAGATCTACGTCGACTGGTTCTTATGCTTGTGGTTGCAGTAGGTGGTTATAGTACGTGAGCGAATCGGACGAGATGTATGTCGACGAGGAGTTCTCATAATTATGGTTACAGTACGTGGTTGCAATAAGTGACTAAGGCCCGATGATGGTGACCGGCTAAGAAGTGCGTTTTGGATTTGAAAATAAATTTTTTTTAGGAAAATCAATATCTTGTGTAATTAATGATAGTTTTGTTAAAATAGTGGGTATGATAAAATATTAGATTATTTATGAGTTTGAATTTTGAAACTTAAATTTTATATTTGGGAAAAATGATCTTGTAATCGATCATAAGATACTTTTTGAGAATAAAATTATAATGGGGTAGTTTTATGTAATAAAAATTACGTAGAGATACTTATCAAGTATTCTCTCTATTAATATTCAGATACTATCTGATAGCTTGTCGTATGGCATGTCAGTGTAACTCATATTGTCTATTAAATTTTTGAAATTTACGTAAATATCTTTACGTTGCATCTGATAGTTTTTTATCTGACATCCTAACATAACTATATATATAATACCATCTAATAATTTGACGTCTGAAAGCCAACTGTATTTATAATAGATGGATAGATTGAACACAATATTAAAAGATCTTATTTAAAGACAAACACATTTTTATTTGCTTAGTATATTTTTCAAATCTTATATGATGATATTATTGGCAAGTAAATATCAACCATTTGTCCAAACCTTATCAATATCGTGGACTATAAAAAGTGGTGAGTTTTGTTTATTTATCATATCAGATTCATATTTCTATCGACAGTACCGTAGTTAATATAATAAATTTTAAAATGAAGATGTTGGTTCAAAAATAATATTATGCACTATATACTTTTTTTTTTATTATGCACTATATACTTTTTTTGATACTAATTTTATTGGAGGTATCTTCGGTTATTGTGTCTTATTGATCTACCCAATAATAAAAACTCGAGACGAGTCATTTGACTTTCATTATTTTAACTTTCATCGTTTTAAAACAAAGTGATTCGTGACAAATTATCATGATTATTGTTCATTGATAAATCTTTTTAAGTACGGCTCATTTGAATACATTATTATTTGTTGTGATCAAATTATAATATATCTCATTGCATTATTATTTGTTACATCGTGTTTACCTCGATGTTGTTTCTTTTTGCGTGGAAAGACACCAAATTCACGAAATTGGAACACACATCTGATGATCTACATGTCAATTAGATACATATTTCTTTCGTCTCATATATTTTACAATATACACATATTTGTATTATTCTATACACATATACACATGAATATAAATATTATTTTCATATCAAATCACGTCTGATCATCGCACAATACGTATTAAATTGATATATATAACTTACATAATTATTAATATTTTATGATAAATCTATATCAAATTTTATATCAATATCCATACAAAATCAAAAAGTTACCAAATGTGTCCGACGGAGGGAGTACGATTTTTGTGAACCGTAAAGTCTAAACAGTTCAGCCTATATCCACGCTAGGCCAAACAGCCCATTCCGTATTTATCCTATACCCAAAGTCACTTAAAACCAGAGAAAAAAAAAAAGCAATAAAAAAAGCGAGGACATAACTACAGCAGCCTCCATCTATCTCTAATATATGATCCTTGCTTCAAGGGGTTTTAGGGTTTTGGATTTGTTCCTCGTCCTCTTCCACATTTTCTCTCTCCAGAACTGGTTTAGCTTTATCTCTCTAGAAGTGGGCGGCGGCGGAGATGGACAGGTACCAGAGGGTGGAGAAGCCGAAGCCGAAGCAGGAGACTCCGATCAACGAGAACGAGATCCGCGTCACCACTCAGGGACTCATTCGCAATTACATCAGCTATGCCACCAGTCTCCTCCAAGTATATCCACTTCTCCCTCTCGCTCGTTCTCGGTTCTTTGTTCTCCGTTTCGATGTCTTAATCGTTGTGTGATTGTTCGTGATTTGGAATGTGTGTGTGTTTGGTGTGATGTGGTTGTCAAATGTCAGTGATGTGGTTTTGAGTCAGTGAATGTTGTTTCCTGTTGCGATGAATGATGAGTTGTGGATTTGATTTCGTGGTGTTGCGATTTTGTGATGGGGACGACGTAGTTGTAGATTTGATTGATGCGGTTCTGGATTCTGCAATTCCATATTAGACGAATGTAGACTTTGATTCTAAATTGGTGTGAATGTGGATTGTGCTTTTCATATCGCGTTGGACATGTCCTTGTGGTTCCAGCGATGTAATTCGAGGCTTAGTGACATGTAGGTTTGGATATTTTTGGTATTTTCGGAGTTTAGTGTATCATATATACAGTTGAGGATAGTTTTTTTTAGCAATATGATACATGGATTGGACTTTAGTTTCATTTGTGCCTGACAAGGAGTGAGGCTGCAATTGCATGTTCGGATACACAGACCGGTTGGGGTGTAGGGATTTCTAGTTTCTCATTTCTTAGTTTCTCATTTCATTTTTCTTTCTTTGGAGAGGATACCTTTGTACTTGTTTAGTTTGTCGGACCTGAATATAGTGCAAAGGATTTGTCAAGATATGTATGGTTATCTATTTGCCAATTGTGTTCTAGAACTTCACTTGATAGGCAATCACATACTATGATACTTTGATAATATCAAGTATGGATAAAAGATGTTCTATGCACTTGATCTTGTTGTGGGGAAGCATTTCGGAAATTCATTGTAGTGCACTCTTTTCCTTTTCTCTTGAGCAAAAGAGGGAATTCATGGTGAACCAACTCAAAGTGCCAGTGTTCGGATGTATAATTCTGAGTTGAGATGTAAATGCATTGATTTTTTTTTTAAATTTAATTGTTCTTGTCTATTGTATCTTATGTGTTCTGTAGTTCTACATTATTAGCTTCTTGCGTTTTTTTTTTTTTTTGTTTCACTGTATTGTAGAGTACATCTATAATTGTGCATTGATATACCTATGAATCAGGACAAACATGCGAAAGAGATCATTTTGAAGGCAATGGGGCAAGCCATCAGCAAGACTGTTGCAATCTCAGAGATAATCAAGGTATGTGATCGTTCAATTCATCTGAAATTATTTGTTGTTTTATTGTAGTTGATTTACTTGTCTCTCACTCACTCATTGCTTGCAAAACAGAAGCGCGTCCCCCGATTGCATCAGAATATCTCTATTAGTTCAGTGAGCATAACCGATTTGTGGGAACCCATTGAAGATGGTCTTGTCCCGTAGGTTTTTTTTGCTCTATCTACATTCCTTTTGTATTTCATTTTTGTTTGTTGTCTATTGCCTGAGTTTCCATGTGTTTTCTCCTTTTCAGCTTGGAGACGACCCGCCAAGTTTCTATGATATCAATCACGCTGTCAACCAAAGAGATAAACAAGGATTCCCCAGGGTATGCGATTCTCAAAGTGCTTGACAATGTTGAAACTTTTTTTGTGGTAATCAATGAATTGATAGATCATTTTATAAGCTAATGAAGGGGCGAGAAACAAATATGCCAGTTCTAATTTATGCATGTAAATGCTTCAGGAAAGATGCCAAATTATGCTTATTAGTTTCGTTTATTATATGGTGACTTGATCTATGTGGTGTAGCTCATGCTTAATGTTGGTATCTTCACTTGATAGGAATGTGTTTGTTTTTAGACTCTTCAACTTGACTATTC
>JAOVYX010016684.1:0-23991 GCA_035668315.1 Drosera spatulata
TGAAGTTGCATAAAGCGACCATTGGATGTGTTGTACATCGTGACTTGTTGGCCTTGTCTTCATAATTACTTTATGAATTTGTTTGTTATTGGTGATTTGGTATTGTTTACTTTTTTTACAGTGTCATATTTGTCCATTTTGCCATTTTTCAAATGAACTAGATTCTGAGCCAGTTCCTATTATGCATCATTCCAATTAGGTCGTGAACTCGGAGAGTTAAACCTCTTGATGTATAACTGGAAATATTAATAATTGTTTTAATATCATGGTTATAACACAAGAATAGATCGACATGGCTTAAACGTACAAGTTACATGATTGTGATTTTTTTCTATAACATTTATGTTAAGACATGACTGAAGAGTTGAATGCGTTATATGTGATTTCTGTACAAGCTTCATATGCTATTTATACTGTGAATATGTGTTATATATCATATTTCATATTAAGCAGGGGATCGAGATTTAAGAATCACCATAAAAATATAATAACAAACTAATGATAACCGAAAAAGTCCGTTGTCGTCGGTGAGATCGTATAGTGAGTCCTTCGGGATCGAGTTCTTTGGCTCTAAGAACGTTCAAAGTAGACATGACTGGGTCAGACGTTAAATCTAGCTAGTAAGAGAACATGTGTGGTTCTTTTCGTATGCGCAGCGATAAGAAGTGGCGAGCCAAAACATCGGTCGATTGGGTGTAAGGCTGTCCTCTGCATGGGGACCTTCGGCATGTAAGTGAGTGTTTAACAAAGCGAAGTACACAAGAGACATAGTGATTTTGGACCACGAACCCAAATCATGCGTAGTATTTATGAAAAATAGAAACATTTTCACAAAAGACCATGAGTTTTCATATGATTTTGGAGGATGATATGTGACTGAGAATTTGGCCCAGATCAGCGTCTAAGCATAAAAAAAATCTCTCTTCATCTTTTGTCCTCATTGAGTTATATCATTCATGTCGGGACACGGATTTGCGATGGTTAAAAAAATAAAAAGAAAATAAAAGAGGATAATGATATCTATGCTTTTAATATTTGAAGGGTTTGATACGACGTCCATATTTTCTTACGGCTATTAGAAAATGTTTTACAGGTTGTAACGCCCCGGCCAAATCCTTGCTGACAACTGGCCCGACAGACGATCGGTTGTAACTTCCCAGGAGGTCACTCATCCCAGCATTACTCCACGTTAAGCACACTTAACTGCGGAGTTCTAAAGTGATGGGCTACCGATAAGGAAGATGCACCTTGTTGGTATAGATACAACTATCAAACCATTTAAACTTTTCCTTGGGGTATCACACAGGTACTCATCGATCATTGTAGTCGAGGGAGTATCCTACAAATCGAATACATAGACTTTGGTTGCTGAGCTTTTAGCTCATTGTTATGTGTTTTATTTGTAGATCAATCACAGGACAATGTTGAAACGATAAAGTGAGATTTTATGCATATAGTTATTTACCTCATTGTCCGATATGTAATAAATTATAAAACCCCAGAAAATTAAGATCAAATAAATATAAAATTATGATAAAATAATAATTGTAATTGACAAACGTAGCGAGAATATGCGTCTCCTCCTTATATAAAAAATTAAAAGCGAGGAACGAATCTCATTTCAAAATTTTGAGACGTAACGTTACGTTCATAACATTAAAACTTGTGACGAAGTTGAGATAACTTTTGTCGTGAAAATATTTGAAAAATTATATGTTAATTAATAACATGATTTTTTGAGCATGGTGGTAAGATTTGAGCGAAAGGTTGTGGGAGATGTAGGATTAACTGGTCCCACGATTAAACGAAAAATGGATATTTTTTGAATTACCCCACCAACTTCCCTTTTCCTCCCATCACACCCACTCCACCATCAAGCCCACTACGCTTAACTCTTTCATCAAGTCCACTATACCCACTCCACCACCAAGCTCACTACACCCACTCCACTACCAAGCCCACCACTTCTCCACCCAATATCAACACAAAGACTCCCTCACTCTCCTCTTCACTTCCCTCTCTTCTTCCTTTTGTTCTCTCTTCTTCTTATTTTTCTTTTGCCTCAAGTAACACAACAAGGTGGTAGAGAAGGTAAAGACGCAGGGAGGAACATCATCAGAGGAAGGAGAATAGATCGAAAGAGGGGAATACGAGCCACAAAACAAGGAAGAGTAAAGTCGAGCTAATCACGTCAAAGGAAAGCAAAATAAGCTCAAATTCGTTTCAACAAAAAGGTGAGTTTTTCCTTCTCTATTCATAACCGTTAACTGATCATATGTGATCATATAATAAGGAAAATAACATGAAAATAAGCCACGGATAGTTGAAATGTGTTTATAAGTTAAAAGACGAGTTATGCTCGTGAGACGCGGAAACCTAAGATTTTATGTATCAAACAAGCCTAAAACTGAATAAACATGACAAGAACTAAATAAATATTATGTTTATGAAGTTTTAGGTCATTTGGGATTGAATTGATTGGGTAAAACATGAAAAATTAGTAAACCAACCATACTAGTTTCTGGACAGCTTTGACATTCGACATTAGAACACATTTTGACCCTAGTTCGAGTCTGATTTAGCAAATTGGTCTTGAAATAAAATTGTAGAGAACTTCCTGACGTTTTCAATGAATTAAGAATCACCCAATTTGGTTAAGAAACGAGAAAGTTATGCGCGTTTGAAATCAGGCCAGAAAATCTGAAAAAAATTATTGAAGTTTCGAGGCATTTTTACCACCATTGAGAGAAAGTAATCTTCTTGGTTAGAGATTTTATGAAAAATTATATACTCTTTAATAAATTATGATATTAATATATGTGAATCATAACATGATATAGGATATGGAGATTCCATCCGTTGAGACGTAAAGAACAAGTTGAGCGTGCGTGTGAGGAAATTACAATAAAAAGGTAATGTTTAGATTCCTGATTTGAATGGCGATACATATTAATATACTAGTTGTATATTAATGCGTGATCGGTAGTTTTGCCCTGTGCGCTGTGTTATGTTGGGCTGTGTTATGTTTGCATATTCGTGTTGTTATATGATTGTGATAAAGACAAGTGTTAGGTTATAAGGTTTGGCATACGATAATGAATAAAGGTTAGGGTTAATACAGATTAATCCTATAAATGATGTCATATTAAAGATGAACATGCAAAATGGGAATGAATTCATGAGAGGTTAGATTAACCTCCGAGTTTGTTAATCCTACTGAGTTTTTACACTGTGGCTTGGTGAAGATGTCATGTTAAACTGTACATGGATGAATAGTTGTGACTAATCATCTTATACGTGTAAATAATCCTGTGAGGTTGTCAGGTTGTGGGATATCTCGCTGCAGGAGACCCTTGGGCGTCGTTACAGGTTAATCTCCTGTTTCGAGTGACCCCGGACTTTAAACTTATAGAAGAAGCTATGGACTTACATGTTTAGTCAAGATCACAGTGTTAACAAGAGGGTATCTGTAGTCCGTCATGTATGTTAATTGTATGACAGATTTTGTTGTGTTTTCAGGACAGATTGTTCTCTCTTTTTTTTTTTTTTTTTTTGTACTTCCCATGAAAAGAAGGCCGGTACGTTATTGAGCTCGTATATCTCACGGCGTTACTTTTCTTCTATTTCTTGATTTTCATTTTTTCAGGTGCAAGACTTAAGGAAGGATTTTGATTAAACTATGATCCTGTTTATAATATTAATGCGTGGGACAACATTTCTAATTTTTTACTGCTTTAATATGTAATAAATAAGTAAACTTATGGATGTAGTTTGATAATGCTTCAAGTGTATTTCTATTTGGATTTACTCTAAACCGAGTTAAGCTAGATGGTCTGGCTAAAGTTTGTGGGACCTTGACGGCAGTAATGTCATGAGAGTTTTCAAAAAAGGATTTGAAAATCAGGACGTTAAATAAATAGTCGTTGGGAACCACATGTAGGCAACACAACATTGTAATTAATGTAATCGCGGAATTGTATATTATCATCTGTAATTATAATTTGTATTGATTGGCCTTATCATGAACTGGGTTGATTGACAACACAAATGCGTTTGAGTTGATTGGCCTTATCATGAACTGGGTTGATTGGCAACACAAATGCGTTTGGGTTGATTGGCCTTATCATGAACTAGGTTTATGACAGCATAACGTCACGTGCCGAACATGTCGGATTTCGAGGCGTTACACCTTCGGCCCGGTCCGACGCGCGTGCGTGGGTTAACCAAGACAAGCCTAGGTCCTTTCTCACACACAAAATTGGGTATCTCCAAGGAGCCTAACCCGTATTCTCATATTCCTACATATAAACTACTCTTCCACCAATACAAACTTTCATATGGTTTTAGCAATTTTTTGTTACATCCAACCACATTCAATATATTAAACACCAGCATCAATTTCTCATTCACCCTTTATAAGTTTTGAGAAAATAATTATACCACATTCATCTCCAATAAACGTAGATTATATTGAACTCAAAATCAATACAATCCGGAATAATTGACCTATATTAAAATATAATCAAATTTGTTTAAAATACACCCTAAATCCAACAGTAACTCGCAAGTTTATCGTCACGAAGAGAGTGACATATTATCGTCTCCATATTTGTATAATCATGGGGGGCGGATCAAAGATGATCTATCGCTATATGCGAAGATTGAAGGCATATTATTTCTGTCCAAGTATATACCTCTGGTCTTCAATTCTCTCTCTTGCAGATGAAGCATGAAAGGTTCGGACTTGGATCCTCAGGTGTCGGTGATCCCACGGCACCATGCTATTCGCTTTATTGGTTTTTTTTTTTAATTTAAAAAATCTGAAAAAAAATATTTAAAATCATATTAAGAAAATTTCAATATTAAAAAAAATCTAAAAAATTTAATAAAAATAACCTCATAAAAATTATATCCATAAAAAAAAACTTAATCAAAACATAAACATTAACCCTTAACCAACAAACCTGAATTGTTAAATTAAAAATCCAACTATTTAGATTTCAAATATATCGGTACTGTGGGATTCTCATCAACCGTGGATCCCATTCCTACGGGTTCTTTTTCTATGGATATGCCTGTAGAAATTTTGGTGGACCTATTAAGCATACTGATGTAACAAAGCACACATGGGCAATGAACTTGTCTATCATGCGTGTGCGCACATACACATTGCCCATCTAATACTTTATGTTTAGCACAAAACCATGCTTTACATTTTGTCACTGTCAATCAAATCATCGCGAACGAGCTTCAGAATCATCCTAGAAATTTACCCCGTTGATAATTAATTTGTGTTGTGCTGATCATGATGGTGATGAGGTAATCTCGGAAGCAATCAAATCTGAGCCCAAATATTGAGCGCACACTAAAACTCAAGGCCCAAATCAACTTTAACAGTGATGGGCCTAGATTCGTGAGCCCACACCAAACCCAATGCCCAAATTCTCCATCTTCGCTTTCTTCTTCTGCGCGAAACGATCAAGAAACAAAAAAGGAAAAAGAAATGGAAGTATTGTTTTCTTGCTGAGCAAGACGGCTTGTGCTCTTCTATTTATATTAACCTGAAAACAATCCATCACACGAAAATATTCTTCTCTTTCAGCAATCCAAAACCCTTAGAAATTCTTTAAAGGTAATTTTGAGGTAATTCTCTGAGAATTTTCTTCGGTTTCATGTCGAAATATTCGTCTAATGATTTGATGCTAGCAACATTGGTTTTGGTTTGTCACATTGTATATCACAGATATTGAAGATGATAAAGCTGTTTTCTAAGAAGGAATCTGGGGAGACCAAAGCTCAAAGTGTGGAGAAGCCTCGTAGTCAGACCACTGAATCAATGTATGCATTTTCTCATGTTTATTTTTTCTGAATGATTCTATACTGATTTGTTCTCTATGTTTAAAATTAATTCGATCCAAATAGGTGTTTTGATTAGATCGAGTCACTATTGATATAAGAAAGCATACAAGTTTTGAATTGTTTGTGCAATCTCCATGTCATGTATGATAAATTAGTGTATCGATGTGCTTTGGGACTTTGTTACGTATAATAAATTCGATCATCAATGTGCTTGTGACTTTGTCCCGTATGATAAAATTCGAGAATCAATGTGCTCGTGACTCTCTCTGGAATGATAAATTCGAGTATCAATGTGCTTGGGGCTTTGTTCGGTATGATAAATTCGAGTATCGATGTGCTCGTGACATTCTTCTCGTTCTTATTAGCTGATTCTATGTTGGGTTGTTCTCTATGCTTTAAGTTAATCTGACATGAATGAAAATAATTTTGATTAGATAGGGTCGTCATTGATATGAGAGAGCCTATCAATGTGCCTGTGACTTTGTCCCGTGTGACAAATTCACGTATCAATATGCTTGGAACTTTGTTTCGTACGATAAATTCATGTATCAATGTGCTTGGGACTTTGTTCGGTATGATAAATTCGAGTATCGATGTGCTCGTGACATTCTCCTCGTTCCTATTATCTGATTCTATGTTGGGTTGTTCTCTATGCTTTAAGTTAATCTGACCTGAATGAAAATAATTTTGATTAGATAGGGTCGTCATTGATATGAGAGAGCCTCCGACCTTTGAATTGTCTGTGTAATCTCAATGTCATGAATGATAAATTAGTGTATCAATGTGCTTGTGACTTTGTCCCGTGTGACAAATTCGCGTATCAATATGCTTGGAACTTTGTTTCGTATGATAAATTCGAGTATCAATGTGCTTGTAACTTTGTTCGGTATGATAAATTCAAGTATCAATGTGCTTGCGACATTCTACTCGTTCTTATTGCAAGTGCTTCAGATTAGTACTACTATACGTCACCCTAAATGTTTCCTATCGAACAATAGGACTGAGTCGGAGAAAGCTGTGACGGAATGTGAGGAGACCCTTGATGTCGAGGTTATCCCTGCTGCTGTGACTTCATGTCACAAAAAGAAAAGCGAGGACACGACTTTCTTCAAGGATCTGAAGGATCACTTCGACGAGTTCATTCACGCTTCCCATGATGAGCGCAAGGCTTGCCTCAAGGAGACTGTTCAGAAGGTTTGCTTCAGTTAATTAATCCTGTTAACATTTTAATTGCAGATACTGTGTATAAATAATATGCTCATTGAGGTGACTTTGTTTCGGTGCATTTTCAGATGTTTGTGATGCCGAAAATATTCAGGAAATCTGAGGCAGAGGGAACTGCAGAGGAGCAAGCATCGGATGAATATGTCACACGATGTCAAGCAGAGGGAACTCCCTCTGCCGAGGCAGTAAACTTTGTTAATTCTTGCTGTCATGGTTAGTTTTGCCGCGATTGTCTCTCTTTGCTTTGCTTAGCTATCTCCTAGGTGTCATGATCTGAGTTGTGATTTGCGGTGTAGATAGGATATTAAAGTTGTGAATGGCATATACCTTCTAGTTTTGCATTATGTTCCTTATGGTTTACATCTTCGTTTACGTGCTTGTCCTTTTTGCAACTGTGCGAATGCTATATGTCCATATTTTGCTGAGTATTATCAGTACATGGGAGCTCTTCTGCATATGCGCCTTTAGGGTATGCAATTTTATGAAGCACAATGATACTGTAGAGTGATTAGAACACGGTTACTATCAAATATAAAGGAACTCCTGTTATCATAACATGACTTGCAGCTGAGAGCTGCATCACCAGATAATCATGAACAGATAAGCGGCTTTATGAAGCTTGATGATACTGTAGAGTGGTTAGATAAGACGGTTACTATCAAGTATAGAGGAACTCCTGTTATCACAATATGACTTGTAGCTGAGAGCTAACATGAACAGATAGTCATCAAGGGATGTATTTTAAGTCCCTTTAGTTTTAGATATGAGGATGCGCCTATATAACTCGAAACTGTTCAAGGGCACTTTTTTCTGCCGTGGTGAGTGGTCATGTTGGCGTAGCAGGGACAGGTTTCGTAGTGCCCTGAGGTACCTGGTGGAACGCAACCACACCTATGACAGCAAGTGTTGCATGCCCTTGTGCACATCTTGTGCCTAGATGCCAAGCTGCACCTGCGGTTGCATTCAGCTGGACAATCTGAGATACATGTACGCCGGATTAGACTGGTTAAGAGATATTGAGATCTGAAATAATTCAATTACTTACCTTTCTGGTCAGTTTCTGTAGGAAGCTCTTGTCCCTTGCATATCTTAAGCTGAAAGTTAAATAAGGTGAATAAAGAAGAGCGAGTTACTGTAGCAAATAATCTTCATTTTGGCCGTGGAGAAGGCGTGGAGGTTGAGTTTAAAGGTACCTCATGTGTTAGGAGAAGGCAGAGTAGTATGGCGATGACCAAGTTTGATTTGGAGGCCTGCATTCTTCAGCAGTGGTTCTCAATGGTTAGATTATTAGTTGAACACTGAATCCTGAAAGCTGCAAATTTATAAGAAGCAGAAGCGGTGCAATTAGTTTGACAGGAATGCCCAAAAGCTAAGCGAACTTACGACGATTAACAGCTAACTTGTATTCTGTTGCATTCATGCCCCCTACACTTTTGGATAGATCAGGAAGCTGGTTGAGTATCAAATTGCCCAACTAAAAATGCCATCTTATTTGCATGATCCAAATTAGACACAATACGTGATAACGTGAGAGCTTTACTCAATATAGTGCACGAACTTGCTGGAGTTTCTGGTACAGGAAACGCCTCGAGTTCGTTAGTTGAACTTTACCATGTACAGTGTTCCATATTTACTCTTTCAGGATACAGGAATATTTGTAATGTTCTGCTTTCAGACTTAGTCGAATGGAGCTATTTCTAGGGCCATTGGAGCAATCAACTTCAGAAATTTGAGATTCCATTTCATCAGATAAGCAATTACACCTTTGATCATCACAACTTCACAAACCATGATAAAGAAAAACAGGAATCAGAAGCGTTGGCGTCGTATGCTTGGCCTAGTAAGCACTCTAACGTTGTTATAATGATGTGAAAGACGGAAGATACACTATTAGAAATTGAAGTTCTTGCAGTTTCTAAAGCTGATCAGTTCGAGCACTTGCTTCCGTCCCTTGTCAACATCGTCAAAGACCTCATTTACGACAGATTCAAGCAATTCTAATCCTTCCTTGAGAGCCGCAGTCCTCTTTCCCAGCATCTGCAATATCTTCTGTTTCTTCAATTTTCCACCATCCGTGATCTGAAGTTTGAAACCAATGATTTCATTCTCGGACAGAACCAGCTTTCCTGTCATGGTTACACCCTTGGATGTCTCGTAGAAGCAAGAAACAAGCTTCTGAAGGGAAGCCGAGAAGCAACTGAAGCTGAGTAGTTCACGTTGGATTTCGCCAAGTATTTCAGGTGGCATCGGATGAACAATTGAGCATAAGATGAGCATAGATATCGTGGCCATGGTGCTTGATATGACGCTCATGCTACTGCTAGCATTTTGCTTAGCCTTACACGCCGTGATAATCTTATTTTTCCTCCTCTTGAACTCAGAAGACTTTGCATCAGCCCTCAATAGCCTCCTCATTTCCGTCGTGGTATTTTTTCAATGTGAAATCAAACATCAATCTCCGGCTATCAACATCCGAGATGTAAGTTTTCAACAATATGCAGAAGTCCAGGAGATTTAAGCTCTTCCTCATATATTCGTCCTCCACGGTGTTCACGTGATCTAGTACTAAGCTTGCCGCTTGGGAGTTCTTGCACAAAGAGAGAAGGTGATGGTGTAACTTCTTGACAAAAAGCACTGCCTCGCGACACCATTGAAGCGAAATGGACTTCTCCTGGAGCGAGTTTCTTAGCTCTTCAAGATCAATAGCCAGAGTTGGCAGAACCAACGAGGTGAGCTTATTGGCGACCTTGTAGGAGGGCATCAGCGGCTCATCCTGAAGAACAGAAGGCGCGAAACAAGCGAAGAGGGCCTAGGCCATTGATGTTGTACAAAGATACGAAAATTTTGCTTAGCATTTCATCCCTTTATGTAATGAGAAGTTTGTTGCGTTTGTTTTGCAGCTGGTTTTGCAGTGTAAAATACTCCGTAAGGGAAAAAGTACATGATTCTCGGCAACTTTTGATGCACAAGATTGTTGTCAATGAAGTGAGGAGAATGGCATTGTTTGACAAGGCACGCAAAATGTTTCAAGTTGAGCATTCTCTTGCAGGAAAACTGAACTTTTCAGCAAAGAGAGTTAACTTAAGTGTGCATGTCTGGATACCAAGGCGAGTCTATATACTTCGACATCGATGTGGGAATAATCCAACATGTTGGTAGTCACACTGGCGGGACTCTATGCCATCAAGGACAACTCAACTCTGAAATTACTATTTTATTTTCGACAACATCGATCTACACGACTTTAAAACACATCTTGATTAATTGAGTTTTTATATCTTCTAGTATAAACAAACACCTTGTCTTCTTCTCAACCGATGTGACAATAACCCAAGCATCATACACCTAGCAGATTAATATATGTGGTAACTGGTAAGTTCATGTGTACCAGATTTTGTAACATGCGATTAAGGTACACTGTTTTGGTGATGAGTCCCTTTATTTCTACTGATACGATTCCAGTTCATATGTCCAACTAGGCCTTGCTTGAACCTTGTTTAACATGTAATGAGTAACCAGTGGACTATCAACTATCACTACTTGTCCATGGCCTGCCGCGAAAATTACAGCAAGCTCTTCAAACTTAACCAAACAAAAGAATGGTCAAGAAAAGCGCTCAACATATAAATATCCAAATTGGAGGAGTTATTAACTACTCCCAAATTGCAAGACTATTTTTTTTAAATGTATTATTCAAATTATAATTTTTTATATATAAATAATGTATTTTTCTATAAAAATATAAAAATATTCATAATTTATATCATATCAACTCATCCATCATCATTTTTTTCTTCTGTTTCTCATTCCTTTATCTCATATTTTCACAAGGAAAAAATTATCATTTCTTATTATTCAATATACACATAAATTATCATGTCATATCAAATCGTAGCCATTTGAATACAACGAAGGGAGTATCTTTTAACGTCAGATTTGCATACACTCGGAGCAAACAAATACACGGAGTAAAAAGACAATTAGTACAAACTTGGAAAATAATGTAAAATTGTAAAAGTTGACAACAAAATGCAACTAAAATAAAAAATTTAAGGCTCGTTTGGTATATTATTGTTTCTGATTTTTGCTTTTGTTTCATTGACGGATGAAACACAACTGTTTTGATATTGATTTTTATTTTTTAAATGCATGAAACAGAAATAGAAAACAGAAAATCAGAAAAAATGATTTTCGATTTCTATTCCTGTTTCATATTGGTGCAATATTCGGGATTTCTTTTGCAAAAAAATACTTTATTTCATGAAGTAGTTTTGGTTTTCGTTATTGATTTCCTGTTTTTGCTACTTGTTTTAATTTTCACGGTTTTGGACAGTGATATCAAATAACCCCTTATGAATTTGAGTTATCAGATATACTCCATTAAATGGATTCCATTTAAATTATAATATTTTCATATTATATCACATCAATTCACCTATCATCATTTTTCTTTCTTTTTTTTCTCACTCCTTTGTCTCACACACTCACAAATTTTTTTTTTTATTAATTTAATACACACATAAATTATTATACCGTGTCAAATTATTATAATTTGAATAATACGGATATTTCTTTTCATGCGTCGTGCCTTGTTATGTTCTTTGTCTATATAGTATCGATGCAAGAGATGTTAATCTCGGCCGGCTTGCCGTCTTAGTACGCCACCGTCCACAGGATGGAGTATCATTTTTTGAATTTTTACATCATTTAAATTTTATTTCAATAACCGTGCCCTGATCACGTGATGTTACAATTATTTTAAAATGATGATGAATCAGATATAGAAAATTTCCTACTTGCAGTTTCGATCCACAACTGGATCACACTGGCATCATGTCGCCTCATACAGTCAAACCTTCATCGACCGCGTTGACCAAAGCCTCTTCTCATTACCCAGAAGCTACCTTGCACTTTCCCCTCATCTCCAAATTCCAACAATATTGTCTCCTTCCATTTCTCACAGCTCAGTTCTTCAATTTCCCACTTCCCCAGTTGATTCCTCCCCATCACTCACTCAACCACCCTCTCACTCATAACTATTCATTTCATACCTCTTTTGAGACTCCCAAGTCAAATACCTTTTAAAAAAAGAACAATTTTTTTATTTTATGTATTTGAATTTTGTATTTTGCTTGAGGTCAAAATTGATCCACCAATGGGAGATGAACAAGATTTGTTAAGCGGTGAGTGAGTTTGATTGAGATTGAGATTGAAATGAGATCCAACGGTTGCTGTTCATGGGTCCCTTTTGATGATGGCTAAAAAAAATGAAAAAGGGGGGAAAAGATTCTTTTTTTCCAATTATTGATGTAATTTATGTTGATGGGTGATATAAAAATTGGTTCTTTTTTCATTTTTGCTTTCTGGATTTGTTTTGTTTTGCAGATAAATTGATGGGTTCGGTTCTGATTTTCCCTTTCCAAGTTCATATCTGAGACTCGGAGTTTCTGATTTGGGTCATGGTGGAGCTGGTTTGTGGTGTGCAAAGTGCATCTCTTTGATCTTCTTGATTTTGGTATGATTATGATGTTCATCTCTTTTTCTCTATGATGATTTTTGTTGATTTAGGGTTTTGTGTTGTGATTGATTGGTGATTCTGATCGAAAGTTTGTGATGGGATGATTCTGATTCTGATTCTGATTCTGAGATTTGAGGTTTGAGATGAAGCTGTGTTAACTATGTGGTGGTGTTGAATCAAAACTAGAAGAAATAAAAAAGGGGGATTATGTGTTATCTGTTAGGGGTTGTGTGATTTGGTTTCAGCCCCTGTAAGAGGAGACTTGTATTGAATCATTATGCACCATAAAATGAGATCAATAGATTCTGGATCTTGGAGTTGACTTCAAAGTTGGCAAGAATCAAGAAATCATATGGCTTTGTCAGTTGACTTTTCGATATGAATCATGTATGATACACGATTGACCTAATAGCTGGTTATGTTTGATGTACGATTATAACACGGCTATGTATGGTACTGGTTTACCATTGTGCTTAATTCTGAGACTATAGTTCGTCGATCTCCGGTTTGCTAAAAATGGCGGCAACATACCAGTTTATTGCACCCTTACTCTTCTCTGGATCTATGTCATCTTGTAGATCTCTTGGGGTTTTTGACTTTTTTCCCTTTTTCATGTCAAGCTTTCTTGATTCTTTTGAGCTTCCCTCACTAATCCAGGTTTTCGGGGAGTGAAATTTTGCAGGTTTGTAGTGTGAATTGATATTGATCTAAAAGTCAGGATAGGCATGAATAACTGGACTAAGGCATCTCCTTTTGGGAGCGAGCTGCCGCAACAGAACACATCAATGGACGGTCCATCTTTCAACATGCCGCTTCAGGATTGGGATCCTAGAGCTATGTTGAGCAACCTGTCTTTCCTTGAACAGAAAATCCATCAGCTCCAGGAGCTTGTGCAAGCAATTGCCAGTCGCAGAAGCCAAGTCTCAGCCATACCAGAAGAGCTTGTCGTGCAGCAGCAGCAGCTTATCACGGCTGATCTGACTTCCATCATCGTCCAGCTGATATCAACCGCTGGAAGCCTTCTCCCTTCTGTCAAGAATAGCATATCTACAAGCAGCCCTTCAGCGGGACAGCTTACACAGCTCACGGAAGCTCTTGTTCCTCCGGCAAGCTTCCCTAACAATAGTTCTATGATGCAGCAAAGTGTCGACGATGTGAAGCCTTTTGTTCAGTCCATTGATGTTGATCACAGGGGCAATTCAGGGTCAGATCCAAATCATCATTGCTTGGAACAGCATGATATTAAAGATGAGGATGATGTAATGGAAGAAGAGCACTTGCCTCCTGGTTCTTATGAGATCTTGCAGTTGGAGAAAGAAGAGATCCTTGCCCCTCATACCCATTTCTGCACAATCTGCGGGAAGGGATTCAAGCGTGATGCTAACCTGCGAATGCACATGAGAGGCCATGGGGATGAGTACAAGACTGCAGCAGCACTGGCAAAGCCAAACAAGGAGTCTACTGGCGAGCCGGTGCTTTTGAAGAGGTACTCATGCCCTTATTCCGGCTGCAAACGGAACAAGGAACACAAGAAGTTTCAGCCCTTGAAGTCTATTCTCTGCGTGAAAAACCATTACAAGAGAACTCACTGTGACAAGACCTACACTTGCAGTAGATGCAACACCAAGAAGTTCTCTGTTATAGCAGATCTCAAGACTCATGAGAAGCATTGTGGAAGAGATAAATGGCTTTGTTCTTGCGGCACCACATTTTCTAGGAAAGACAAGCTTTTTGGGCATATAGCGCTTTTCCAAGGTCATACCCCTGCTATTCCTGTCGAAGACAACAAAGGAGCAGCTGCTGCACCTCACCCGGCTGAGAATGATGAAGCACCAAATAAGCTCGGAAACATGAGCTTCAGCTTTGGCAACATCGATGCTTGTAATGGAAACGACGTCGGGGATACCAAGGGGAACATCGACGATGCCTACTTCTCGCTCTTCAACTTAGATACCTGTAGCCTTGGTTCGCTTCAGGAGTTCCAACAAGCCGCTTATGATGATTCAGGGAGCTCATTCTCCGTCCTTTTGAACGGGGAGAAGTTTGGTATGCAAACAGGGAGAAATGATATCGATTAGTGTTGTGTCGTACTTTGTTGTAATTGTATATTTCATGTTGTAGGTTAGCTTACCTTGGTTTATGTTTTCGTCATCCGTGTAACCCTTTCACTTGAATAAATTGTTGTGTTCTTCTCATATATGACTATATGTGCATGCTGCTTATACGCTGATGTTACTTGAATGTGCTTTGTTTATGTTACAGAACGCTGTCAAATTCAGGTAGCGGTTACGATTAATATGAGATTGCACCAAGAAGACAGATGAACAAGCAGGAAGACACTCGCCTCTCGTGATGAAAAAGACATTTGAACATCTACGTAAAGCTCCGAGTTCAGCTAGTTGCACTGTTTAAAAGTGCCGATTGTTACTTGCACTGCTTAAAAGTGGTAGCTTGAGTAGTCAAAAGAAAGATCAAAACAGAACAACAAGAAATATTCTATGTGGATAGGAACTGATTCAGGGTAAGTCTTCTGAAGTATAGAATCTCTAGCGAACAGAACAGGCTTGCCGGCGCTGGGAATTGCTGACGAGTATCAGCTTCAAACCCTTCATTTTCTCCGCCTTGCATTGTGGTTCCAGGTAGCTGGGGTAGAAAGTTTGCCTCAGAACAATGTCGTCTAAGACAGTCCAGGTTCGACCTCTAGGCGAACTATCAGCCCACAAGAACTTATCCGAGAATGGATTCAGTAGGCTCTCACGGAACTCTTCTGCTGCCTCACAGATCAAACCCTGCAACAAGAGAATGTGGTACCATGATATCATTGAAAGAACATCACATCATGGGTTTAAACAGAACAGGGAATAGAGCGATAGAGTTCACAGAAGAAGATCCATCACCTCTGCCATGGCTTTGATTTTGAGAGCGATATCGTTGGTGAGAAGGACGGGACGTCCATCGTGCTTAAACCTCCTAAAGTAGAGGGCATAGTCAAGTACATGATCTTCTGTCGTCGGTGTGACAACTTCAGGCAGTGGTCCAAAAGCCGATCCACTTATCTCGCGACTTAAAAGAGATTGAGGCATGGCAGGAGGCGTCGGTGCAGTTGACCTTCCTTCCTCCGTCGAACTCTGAATGTATATCCACCAGCTTCTTTTCTCCATGCATTCTTCAATCCATGCTAGCGCAGCTGATACTTGTGTCTTTCTCCTGAAGAAAGTCGCCTGTCGCTTCATGCTATCAAGTTCCCTTATCACTGGAAAAATGAATACAAGCAGTGAGAAAAGAAGGATCCGTGCGTTCAAAATGCTGACACGACAATAAGCAAGCGAGAATTTGCGAGAGAATTAATACCGATTCTCGGAATAACGAGCTGGGTTCCCATGAGACCTTCGAGAAGCTGCAACGCTTTTCTTGATTCTTTGTTCAGCAGACATGTAGTGTCGACGACCATGTGCCACCTTCTTCTATTTTCCTCTTTCTGTTTGAGATTCTATAATGTAAGAGAAATTACGCCACTAGGAAAGCGAAAATTATCCTAGTAGCTTTGGTTGGATAGGATATATCACTTACATTGACCTGTGGTTCAGCATTGTATTCATAACTCCTAGCCTGTGTAGAAGAACTGGTTTTCTGAGTTTGAACTGCGCTGTTCTGAGGTGAGCTTTCAAGGAGACACTGGAAAGGCATCCTTTCTCCTATAGTGGCCTTTGGAACCAGCTTTCGGCGACTGCCGGAGATGCGACCAGCTGATTTCTTCTCCCCAAGAACTTCGGGCGTCCGGTTCTCTTTGTTTGATGAGAAAGAGATTCGATTATCCGAAGAGGTATCAGTGCTACTAGCCATCTTCAAGAGATGTGACTTCGAGGTAGAATACAAATGCCGAAGTTCTTTCATCAAGGATAACTTTCTCATAGATGCATGAGTATTTGGAGTGTAATTCTCTTTGTTTGGAGTAAACAGTTCCTCATTATTACTTGCCACTTCACTGAATAGAGTCTTTGAGGCCAGTTTATACTTCTGTTTCCCTTCACTAGTCGCCTTCTTGACACTTCGTCGGCTCTTGCTAGTCTGTACCTGAATAGCACTATCCTGATTAACCCTTCGTGACCAAATGCTGCATGAATTGGACCTATTCGCAGGAGTTGCCAAAGGAATATCATCAAGCACTGATGTTTCCCCAGCTGTCTCCAAAGCAATAGGAGGAGACTCAAAATTCTTGCCTGTGTTGTTCACTAGCTCATTGTCTGATTCCGAGAGGACTTCGACACCAGAAGAGGGGCACACAGGCTCATCAGCACCCAGTCTTTTGGACCAGAAGCTCCAAATCTCATTTTGCTCATCCGCTTTCTCCATTAAGCTCCTGTCAGCAGTCATGTCACGGCTGTCTCTCTGAACACGAAATTTCTCAGCCTTCAGGAGAATTCCACTGATGGGAGGAGACAACTTCAGAGATGCTGCTGCAAGCGCAGCAGACCAAAAGCTCCAAGGTTCAGAGGCAGTGCTATAATTCTCATCATTCTGAAGCATATCCGCTTCAGTTTCAATGCTTTTCAGACAAATACTAACATTCTGCATCAAGTCAGGTGCCGTCGCTGGACTTGAAGGTAATTTCTCTTGAATTTCCATTTGAGACGATTTTTCAACGCTAAGTACTGGTTCAGGAGCCTCTCTGTCATGCTGAAACGGTCTTTCGCCAGTCTCAAAGAAAGCTTCCAGTCCATCTTCCCTAGGCGAAATCTCGGCTTCAACGCCTTTCGGACCAGTAACTGTATCTTCCACATGCTGCACCAAGTCGGGTGGCAGACTTGGTGGGAGTTTCTCTTCAATTTCCATTTCCGACGATTCTTCAAAGTGAAATACTGGCTCAGGAGCCTCTCCATCATACTCAAACCGTCCTACCTCAGTCTCTGGGAAAATTTCCAGTCCATTTTCCCTCAGCTGGTTTTCATTCGACAAATTTTCTACAAGTTCTTCATCAGGAACGAGCTGTTCGATTACCTGTTCTTTTTTCTCGATTTCAAAGCCAGACGGCAAAAGACTCTCAAGTTCAAGCAAGGAAGATTGTGATTGAGTCTCCAAATTTCCAGGATCTTCTTCCACAAACAGACCCTCTAAGCCATCGAGAATAGAACTCATTGAGCTTGTCTGTTCATCCATCAACTGTTCTCCAAATATCTCCTCAGTTTCTAATTGCACCTTGTTTACAGTAAGAGATTCAGGCCCTATATCAGGAAACATGGACCTTAAACTCTCGAAAGTAGAATCCATTGGATCAACGATCACATAACTGGGAGCATCAGCTGCTTCTGGTGTTGGAGGTGGAGCTGAAACCTCCTTGTCCACCAGCCAAGCGGAGACCTCCTCAAGAAACAAGGACTCTAAACCATCCAAACCCGAATCCACCCACTGCTCATCTTCATTCTTCGGCACAAGTTCCCTTCTTCCTCCGTTTTCATTGGAAACCATAACTTCTGTACCTTCAAACGGTGCTGATGGGAAATCGTTTTCTGAAAAGCATTCAGAACTCATACCAGGAAACAAAGACTTCGTCGGAGCAGAATCCACTGATTCCAGTGATTCAGACTTACTCTCTTGTTCTCTGGTTTCTTCATCAGAGAATGAAGACTGATTATTGTCTTCTGAAATAAACAACGAGATCATGCTTGGCATTTCACTATTCTCCAACTCAGAGGAATCAAGAGCATTGCCTGCGGGTTGCATATTTTCTTTGTGAAATCCTTCACAAGCTTCATCCTGTGGAACCAAGTAGCAAGAATTCAAAACAATCCAACCGCGTAAGAGCAACAACAGAATATCGATGAGGCAATAGACTATTTCGAACAACGGGTCCTCACCTTGCTGGTTTCTTCATCTTGTTCTTCATCCTGTCCAGGAAGATCTAGCGGTGGCACGAGCGGGTTGTCAAAGTCATAGGCTTGAGCCAATGGAATCCAGTGCAGCCTATAGATTCTAGTGGAACCTCCAAGCCTCAGAGTGTCGCCTTCATTCATCTTCGTTTTAAGCCTTGGTTCGATTCTTCTACTCGATATCCATGTCCCATGAACTAAAACAAGTACTAAAATAGTCAAGATTCATATCCCAAAATATCATAAACCGACACCAACATGAATATAAAGCATATAAGATAAATGGAATAACTCTAGAATAATGAAAAGAAACCCATTTTCACCAAACCCTAACAAAGTTGAATCCCTAACCTGATCATCGAACAATCAAGAAAAGAGAAACCCATTTCACCAAAATCCCCAAATAACTGCAAACCCTAATCAAGATCCACATTACCCAAAACCCAGAATTTTTCTCCTGATCAGAACAGAACCCACAAACCCAAATCTCATAAAGATCAACAATCCCACAAAACCCCCAAACCATAGGGTTTCAACAAGGGGAATTCCCAAGATTACCTGAGCCCAAATCGGTGACAGTGAAGTAATTTGAGTAGGCTTTCGAGTGAATCCTGAGATGGAATCTGCTGATACTCGGATGCTCGAGCCTGATATCGCAATCCGGGTGTCGACCGACAAGCAACGTCTCTTCGACATCATCTCGCTCCCCTTGATCAAGCTCGAATCCTCGGGTTTCGCCTTCGATCGGCGGAGGGGTGTTGATGAGGTAGATGTTCTTGAGGATTGTGTTGTTTTTTAGTACTGTGAAGAGGGGAATTTTCCTTTCTATTTTGGTCTCCGCCATTGTTGATGATGAGATGAGAAAATGAGAGGATTTTCTTTGAAATGATGATGAAGACGATGATGGAGTGGATTTGCATTTGAATTCTTGGGATTGGTGACTGTTTCGTTGTAACGGCTAGTTTTGACTGGTTTTGATTTCTTGCGTGAGATTTGCAACTAGTAATAGTAGTTCTATGGGAAAAGATGAGATTGTGACATTATTGTCTGGTGAAAGAACTTTGGTCGTGAAATAAATAGAAACATAATCGGAGGAGTGAAAATAATTGACGCTGATATGATCATATTGATTAAATAACTTTCGATTATAATAGTGAGATCCGACTCTTTAGATTGACGAAATAATCATATTAAGAATTATTGATCAAACATTCATGTCAAAAATGTTTGATTTTCATCATTTTTCCGAATTATCACCATTAGGTACACGATTTATCTTGATAACAAGGTGTTACGTAAGTTTATGGCCTTGCTTGTATCAAAAGAATAATAATCCGACCACCAATGTCATATAGTGCAAGTGAAGGATAATTGAGTAATCCATATGAAAATGTCACAACAGAAAGAGTCCCGAACACCAATGAACAACAAGAGTTTATGATATGTATAGCATAAATGACTGACAATCGAGTGACTGAGATGAAAAGAAACCAATGTGATGGAGATGAAAGCGTACATAACAATCATAGTAGACAACACCGATAACCACCGATATAACAATATAATCTGTACATTCAACTCAAGCAGCCGGAAAAATGATGAATTTATGCATCCATCTGAATCTCTAAAACCACAAAGCATCTCCATTAGAACAGCTATAGGCACACCTATTCACATGAACGTTGGCAATGACATTGATAACTCAATGCCTCTTCTCTTCATCTTTTCCGGCCAAGTAATAGCCAGTTTCCTCCGTATCCCTCCAAATTAACTCGGAGTGTCAGTGGTATCCACAGTTTCATAAACTCAGGCTTCTAAGTGTATCGACCCGATCAATGGCATCCAATGCTTTGATCCGATCAATCTCGAAGTCAATCACAGGTATAGATGTTGGTCTCCTAGAGGAATAGGTCTCCCTGCGGTTCCTTGTCGGGGAATGACTGCTGCTTTTACACAGCCTATGGTGCTTGCTCAATCTTCTGGTGGAGGTATCGAATTCCTGGCTCTTGCTAATCACGAGCGTTGGTTTCCTTTTCGTCACATCACGGAGCATCTGTTGATCTTCGACAGTGAGCGTTGGGGAAGGGGATGCAGATTTGTTAGGAGACAGCTGAATGGTCCTCAAATTGGGGGATCTCATGGGCGACTTGATTGGAGACCTGGTTCCGCCACTTCCGGTTGTTTTGGACTGAATTATGAGGGGGTGAAGCCACACTACCAGGTCAAGGATGTAAGCCTCGGTCTTTTCCTTGTCTGCGTGGTGGAGGGTCTCAATACGAAGCAAGTTGTTCTGTCCAGGCACCCTGTTCAAATCCAACCAGGAAAATTTCAGATGTGCTGTATTCTTTATCACTATTCTGTTGGCCACAACTAATTTAACTCACCCTGTGTTTGCCCATTCACCAACCCATCCGAATCCATGGTGAGCTCTGGGATAGATGACCACGAAAAAATTGTCAGCAAAACCAGAAAACTGGAAAGAAAATCCAAAGAGGAGAAAAACAAATGAAAATATATGAAGACTGACTTGGTCGTGTTGGTAGCAACAGGAACGAGCCATTGCAGAGTTTTTTCCATTTCAGCTTTGATCTGTGGGATGGTAAGCTGCAAAATGGCAGTACCAGTAAGGCACAGATTATACACAAGTTATGCACCAGATATGAGAGTATAGCAGCAACACCATGCGGAACACTAGGTCCAAAACAATTTTCTAAAAAGAAGAAGCTGTCATGCTATAGATATCAGCCTACCACTTCCTTGGGTTGAAATGACTGTAATTTTGATCTTAAAGCTGCTTTGACAGCTGGTGGCAATCCTTGATACAAAGCATCCCTCGTGCTTGGCGGTACAGAATTTGAACGGGATACCTGTTCATGCCAAATCCAGCACACAAATCACATGAAGTTTTTGGAATGTTTCAGGTTCACAGATTGTGCATCCCACATCTGAGATGAAACTGCTAAGATGAGGATGCTAATGAATCTGCATATGCTGCGTACTTAAGTTCAGAATGTAACAGAAAGCAAGAGGCTCACAATGGTATCAATCTGAGCAATGATATTTGCATAATGCAACGCAAGACCAGCAGACCCTAATTTCTTCTGATTGCTTGAAGATGTCTTCACTGGGCGATCATCATCTGCAAAGGAGAATGCAGCTCAGCATTGGTTGGAATCTGAACGAGAAACCAGGCAGGGCGTATTCACCCAAACGTCATCCTAATATATAGATATTCTTTAACTCCCGAATCTTTTGATATCATGTCAGATACGAGTCGTCGATCAAAACAATCAGAGGCAAAATGAAATTTTACAAGAAAACAAGGAATCAGTTTCCAAAGCTGCATTGCTAATGCTAGGTATCCCATTAATGGAGCTAACATGAAAGCAAGCCTCCAATTTACAGATTTAAATTCATACCGGCGCTGCCAAAAGCTTCATGAATCTCCAAATGCAGAAAATGAACAATATCCACAAGCTTCTCCATCACCTACAAACACAAGAAACAACATGGTTAAAAAAATAGTGAAGAAGGATTAAAAGTATAAATGCCACAAGCCCCCTTAATTTCACTTTTCGTCATTTCTCTTCTTTCATTTCACCTTCCACCCAGCAAGATCCATAAATTACCTTCATCATCAAGATGAACAATAAGAACATGTTCGAGATGCTTGGCATTGAAGGAAAACCAATGGAGTCAACAAAATGCATCAACACTAGTGAACATATACTATTACACATGCCTAGGACAGAATAGTTTATTGTTTTACACAGTGGATCAAGGGCACATTACCTCTTCCAAGATCCTGGACCAAAGAGATTTCTTCTTTAAATTTCTAACATGCTTCTTTTGACTCTTTAACTCTGCCTTCAAGGGCACAAGGCCATCACCTACAAAAAGAGACAGATAAATCCATGAAGTACAAAATCTGTAATATAGCTGCAAATGAATTCTTCCATGGCCTCAAAACCAGTCAAGAAAATTTAATATGTTTTGCATGCAGGGTAGGGTGTAAAGTTATTCAAGTTTTAAAATTCAATATGTTTAGCTGTTTCATAAATCCCCCTCACTCAAGAGAATTCGATACACTCTACTGCTCAAATCATGCCAAGGGCATGCTGTCTCGCTCCAAGAAAACAATATGATTAACATAACAAAACAATCCGTCCTCTTTAGGACAACAAATGATTCATACAAGACAAAGGCTGATAAAGAAATTAAAGTGAAAAACTTGAATGAATGGGACAAAATATAATCAGCTGCGACTTGCCTCTTTGAGACCCGCTAGGGTTATCCTCCTCTTGTAACTTCCGCCTGTAGTCTTGCTCGAATCTGTCCAAAGCATGCAGCTCGTGATACAGTTCCTGTCCCAAAAATGCAATCGTGTTCTAATCAGGTAAAAATCAAGGGCGAAACTTATCTTGCTATCTCATACACTCTGGAAAAACAATTGCTTCCACCAAAAAATAAATAAATAAATTCAATTATGTAGGAGAATTATGTCCAATGCATCCGCATCATGTCATATCATCTAATCAAAACCACTCCGAGGACTGCTTTAAGTTATAGTGGGAAAGAGAGAGTGCATTATGTTGGCGATAAATATACCCCTCCGACACCTAGATAAAGGAATATAGTAGAATGCAAAGGTGGACACAACTAGATAAGGAGCAATTGTTCTAATAAGTACTAGAAGAACAAATTTTCACTCACGGCTGTATTTTGAACTAATGCCATCAAGTGCAGCATCACTGTTTCGGCCTCTGCCTTCAAGTGCTTTTGTGGTGTGAGTTCCGTTGCCAACCTGATCCAGTAAGAAAATATTAGGGACAATGTCACAACGATGAGATGCATGCTGAAACAAGAGAGTAAGCAATTGATTACTTTTCAAAATAACGATCCAAATTGTGCCACTGAGGATCTTTACACCGGTTTCCAAAGCGGACCACCTCCCCAGAAAATACGTTTAGTTCTTCTCTGAAACAATGTTAAATAGGGGGAAGTCAATATATCAGAAACAAACTATGTAGATGTAACTAAGGACTAGAAATGACCTTCAGAAAATTGTAGCTTCCCAAGAAATTTACCTCTTGTCAAATGCGGCAATTCTTAGGAGCTCATCTGTATCCTTCGATATCAAGTTTTGCACCCCTTCTGACTGCAGCACCACCTCCTTGAGGTGCTTGATATTCTCCTCTGAAAGAGATTGCATAAGGTTCGATCCCTTGACAATAGTGTTGGCCACTTCAAATGACAGTATCGTTATCTTATTTCCTTTGGTTGCCACACCCGAAACAAAACCACTACCGACGCTCAAACTGGTCATGCCACTACCAAGTGTGTCTATGACTTCTACTGCCTTTCCTAGACCAGCTTTTCCCAAAAGGGAGCTCATCTCCGAAACCTATCATATCAAAAATGGAGTGAAACATGATGCTTTTGGCACTAACAAAATGATATCATAGGCATCAAGGTGCAACCAACAAGTAGGTTCGTGACTTTTTGGTTTTTTTCCCGGTTGGG